>PVLD010003536.1:0-140875 GCA_004027595.1 Dinomys branickii | reverse complement strand
AAATTCCCTACTATCTTTTCTATAATTTGGTATTTCCTTTAATGTTTTTGTGTTAACTAATGTGAAGATAACTATGTAATACAACATCCAGTTCTAATTCCCTACTATATTCTGTATAACTTTGTATTTTCTGTATTGTTTATGGCTTTTCTGGTTCATATGTCTCCATTCTTTTGTCTTTAAAATAAAATTAAAAAAATAAATAAATAAAAAAAAGCTATTATTTGATGAAAAAGAGACTCACAAAAATAATAACAGTGGTTGTATGTGGCTGGTGGAATTATTATGGATTTTTGTTTTCTTCTTTGATTTTTACTGTTTTTGAATTTTCATAGAGAACAAGCATTACTTTTTTAATCAGAAAATTAGCAGCCTCAACACAAATGTAATTATTATGTATTACAAACATATACTAATAAAAAAAAGAAAAAAGCCCTACTAGTGTGTTTGTGAGTACTTCAATTATAGCACATCCTGCTCTATCCTAATAGGAGAGTCCTTGAGGGATTTCCTCTCATGTTCATTTCCCCCAACCTGTTCTTCTCTGTCTTCTTGTATTCCCAAACTCACACTCCCTTCTAGACTGGTCTAATAATTATTAGTCAAAAAACACCATGGATTTTTAGACCAGAGTCTAACCCTGGCAGGTGAATTCAGAATCTGAAGGGCCCACACACACCAGGGATTTGGCCTGTCCTCTGAGGTAGTATCCAGCCAAAGGTGGCCGAGGCTCCCTGCACAGGAAGCAAAATCCTCGCAGTTGGGTCTCCTGGGAACCTAGACTATGGGGGCCCAGAGCCAGGGCAATAGTTCTGACCAGCAGGGCAACACAGAACCACCTGAAGAGTCTGTCTGAGATCTGGGCTCCACAGTTGGTACCTGGGGACCCAAACTCTGCTGGGCTAAGGTGAGTTCAGCCATGGGAGCCTGGAAAAAGCTCTCCAAGGATCCTGCAGGGCACCCACATATGTCTGCCTCAGTCACAGACCAGAGATCTAGAAGGTCTCTATCAATACACATTGTTTGGATTCTCCAGAAAAGAGGTCAACTCGCTACCTGACAGTCCTCAGCAAAACAAAACCAACTTCTCATAGGCACCCAAGCCAAGCAAGGAGTGGGAGTACAGAGAATACAGAGTTGATCCTCCAAGCTGGTCCCCTGCCTGCCCATCATGCTCTGAGCCACAGCCATGGGACGAGACCTCTGTGTCCAGCAATCTCCCACCAGCTGCTCGCACTCCCCTCTCCCTGCAGCTGTGGCTCTGTCTACCGCCCCCTTCCTTGCACTTTCTCATCATACTAAGTCAAATAATAATCTATTCAAGGAGGACAATGCAGTCACCTCAATAAAGCAGCCTTTCCTTGTCCATCTCCTCAGCCCATTGGCAAAAACAAACACTCCTCCCTCTTGGGAATTGGCCAAGACAGTGCTAGCAAGAGTCACAGCAACCATTACAAGTGGCGGACACTCATCCAAGCTGTCCCTTGAGGACAGTCTTGTCATGACTTTGCCAATGTCCTCCTAGTGATTTGTGTTTTTCAAATATATTCAAGAGAACCCCAGCTGGCACCTAGGTACCCACACCACCTTGCGGTACACTTTACTCTCATGTTGGTTATTGCTGAAACTTTCTAAATCTCTGGCTAGTGCATTAGCTGTAATAAATGCTGCCTCTGCTGGCTCTTTGGTAAGTGGAATTTTCATTCCCTGGTGCTTAGAGAATGCTAAATGGTTAATAACCTCCCTTGAGCTTTGCTTCCTACTAAGGGGCCTCCAACGATTTCATGATCATTCAGGCAGAGTAAATCGTCACAATTAATGTCCACGAGCAGGAACCTCTCTCTGAGTGTTCTTCAATTAGCTGCTTCTGAAGGTTGCTTTTGAAAACCCTTTGGAGGGAGAAAGACTTCTTTTATAAGCAGTCTGAGCATATGGCGACAATCCAGTCAGCCTCTAAAGTTGGGACCTAGAGCTCACCCTGGAGAGGCCTGAAATTTCCCTAGGTGCAGAGTCTGGAACCAAGCCTTAGTTATTCCTGACTGCCAAGGCCTGAGCTCAGTGAAGGCTTGACAAATGGGTGAATCCATCATACCCATGGTTGGCAGGCACTGGGCAAGAAGCCGCAGTGTTAAGGAAGCAAGACAAACAGGCAGGAATTTAAATAGCAGCTCAAGAAAGCAATACAGGGCATGTCACAAGACAGGGTGAGATTGACAGATGAACAGTGCAGGCAACACATTCTGAAAGCACAGGAGGCAAGAGGTAGTTTAGGGCTGAGATGCTGGCAGAAGGCCCAATGAGTTAAGCCAGAGAGAATGAAAGGAAGGGCATTTCAGGGTAAGGGAGTAGCGAGGATCAAGGCTTCGAGGGAACTTCATGGAGCCCACAGGGAGGATGGTATTCAGTTTACTTTCTAGTATAGGATAAGAGACCCTCTGTAAAATGAAAACACATTAACACTTAGGCTACTGAGGCGGGAGGATCATGCATTTGATCACCTTGGCTTCCAATAAGATCCTGTCTTTTAAAAGCAACAACAAAAATGTGGGTTTTTTTCTTTAGGAAAAGTATTTTAATTCTCTCTTTTGGACTCTCTAGCTGTCTGTCTTTCTGTCTCTATGTCTCTGTCTCTGTCTTTTTCTTTCTTTCTCTCTCTGGGATCTTAAACTATTTTTTATTATAGAGTTACACAATTTAATCTCAATTTTTAAAAGATTTAAAATATATATATATATATTTGACTTGGTACATAACATAACAATTCTCTTCAAGAGTGTTCTGGGGCCTCAAGTTCTGAAAATACTATAACTCACCCTAGTAACTTCCACTTGGTTTTTACTGTATCATTAAATAGAATATTCAAATATTTCAGTGCCTTATTGTGTAATTAGTAAGTGTGATAATGTTGTTGTGGTTGTGTCTTTTTAAAAGCCATCCTTTAGAGATACACACTGATGAGGTGAGACAATATGTGGGATTTTCTCTGAAATATTCCACTTGAGGAAGGGAAACTGGGTCAGGCACAGATGAAATAAGATTAGCCGGATATTTGTAAGAGGTGTGGGACTGAGTATATGATGGCTTCTACCTTTGCGTACATTTGAAATCACTGATTTTTAAAAACTCACAGCATCTTGAAGTTAAAACAAATCTTAGAGATCACTGCATTTTACAGGCAAGGAAACTGAAGGTCGAGGAGGGAAGGCTCTGGCCCATTGGCTCACAGCCAGGAAGAGTCAAGCCCCAGTCTACAGCTCTGAGGCCCGTTTCTCATCAGCAAGAACTGCTACTAACAATATGTACTGAGATCATCTGGCCCTTCGCCAGCACATCTTCGGAGATCATTTTGTTTCTCTAATATGTGTTTATAGCCATCGCCAGGAGGATGGTGAGGAGTCATGGACCAGACACTTCCTTCTCATCTCTTACAGGTCTCAGCATGGGATCACCACACCATTGACTGGACAACTGATGTAAACCTGTGCCACTAACACTGAGAAGCAGTCTGAGGCCTGAGGAGCAAGCTACTGACACAGAGGGTATGGCTTCAGAGTCACTAACCACCTGCATGAAACAGCAGTCAAGTAGAACTGTGATGTAGCTGTGAGTACACTGGTGGTACCAGACTGCCTGGATTTTCAGTTTGTTTTCACTGCATCCCAGCTGTTTTACCTTGAGCAAATTACCTGGTCTTTCTATATCTGTTTCCTATTTAAAACAGATGAACAAACAGGGCAGAGATGTAGCTCAGCAGTGCAGCATCTGCCTGGCAAGTACAAGACCTTGAGTTTAATTCCTAGTACCAAAATAATAATAATAATAATATTGCTCAACTTGTATGGTGTTGTGAGGATTAAATCAGATGATGCACGCTACGCACTTATGTCTAATGTCCACATATAGCAAGTGCCTAGTAAATATGAGCTGTTATAGATCCTCAAACCAAGTCCTTGGCCTCCACAGACCCGTTTCCCCTTCTCTGCAGTGGGACAATAAAAATTGTCTTTGGGGATGTTAATAAAGTTAAATGAAATAATATTTAGAAAGTGCTTGGCACAAAGAAGAGTTCGGTAAATGCTTGTTTCTTTCTTTCTACAATTGTCTTCCATGTTGATAAGTTGGATGTCTGTCCTTCAGAGAAGCACAGTTTGATTTGGCAGCATCTGACAGAGCTGAAGTTTCCTACCATCTCTGTGTTTGTCTCCTCTAGCTCAGAGGCCTTCTCGTTCAGAAATGGATCAACAGAGGAGAGTCCTCAGAGAAAGCAGAGGTTGAGCCTTGGTGCTGGCAGCCTTGCAGGGCCATCAGCCTTGCAGCCAGGCCTGTCTAAGCCTGCCTTGTCCCCCTCAAGCTTGGGGCTGGGACTGTGACCACAAGTTTGGCTGTGTTTTATTTAATAAGGAATCTCACTTTCCCAAAATAGGCAACAAGTGGAGATGCTGCCCTGGTCACGCTGCCTCTCTGAGGCTGACTCACTTTCCCCAGCCTCACTTTCTCTTCCAAAAAACGTGACTGGAGTTACTGGCTCCTTCTCCTGCAGCTCTGCCCTCAAGCTCCATTCTTGACAGAGGGCGGAGCCCCCTGGAGGGCACGGCTTGCCCTTGCTTCTACCCAGGGGGCTTGCACTCCTCCACTGCCTCCTTTAGGCCCTTCCCTGCATCTTTCTGACCCTACAAAGATAGGGTTCGGACCCCTGATCCTTGACTCTGAGTGCTCTTTCTGGGTGGTCTCACCTTCTCCAAATGCCACCCATTGCATGGCCATCACTCCAGGCCTCCACCACCGCACAGGCCTCTCCCCTCAAGCTCAGGGTGGTGAAGGCTCCCACCTTCAGCTCTCACCCGGCTGCTCTGCCTAACACCTGCATCTCACGACTCACTTCCCTGCCTGGTCCACTCCATCTTCTTTGGGGACACTACCAGCTCCCCAAGGATTATCTTTGACTTCTCCCACCACTCTCATGAGTAAATCAGTACTAAGTGCTACTAATTGAATATGCCCTGGTTCTGTTACCCTCCTCTTGATCTCTAAGTCACCTCTTTGTCCCCAGCATACCACAGATCTTCCAAAATCACAGATCTAGAATGTGCATGTCTCGGTCCCTCGCCCAGCACCTTTCATTATCTTCCCAGTGGCCAAACAGCTGCCCAAACACCTAAGTGGCTGCATGACACTCACCTTACAAACTTGGATAAATGCAGATTCCTAGGCCCTGCCCATAAACAATCAGATTTAGTCAAACGATTATAGTGCCCAGGAACCTGACTTCCTCACAAGCATTCGGGCTGATTCTGATGCATCTCTAGGACTGAGAACCACTGGCCTTTCGGAGGAAACCCATTCTCCAAGGAGAAATCCCTGCACCGCCTGATTCATCTTTGCCAACTCTTCGTCTCATCTCTAACCAGTGTCTACTTTGCACCCGACCCCCCATTAACACCAGCAAGTCTGTAGGTAACTGCTCACCCTGCCCCTGCCCTGCCCTCTCTACTGGTCCTCTCTTCTGTCTTTTTGCTGTGCATCCATAGGGTGGCACAGTGTTAAGGGTAAGGACTCTGAGAACCCTGCAGTTCCCAGTGCTCATGCTCCCCTGTCTGGAGCTCCTCCCTGCTCCACATGATTTGCCATTGCTGATGACCACATCTACCGTCCTGTTCTCTGCAAGACCAGCCCTCTTGTTTTCTCCTACACAAAACTTCTGCGTTCCTGCCTCCTTGTCTGTGCTTATGCTGTACCCTACCCGGATACCCTTGCCAGGCTTCTGCCTTATTCTCAATCTCTGCCCCAGGTACAAATCTCACTTGCCCCATGAAACCCTCCTTGGTCATCTTGCCCACAGTAACTCTCCCTCTTCTCACATTTACTGTCCTTATTGCTCATTTCATTCCTTTAGTCACACAACCAATATTTCTTAAACAACTCTGGGCTAGGTACTAGATACTGTGGTGACTAAGAGCAAAATAGGCCTACTTTTCAGGGTACTTCTAGTCCTGTGGAATTGGATGTGTGCATATTATTCCTGTAATTTATCTCCACTCAGCACCTGCTGTCCCTACCTGCACAGCAGGTGCACTGGGAACAAAACCCACAGGTAGGTTACTTGGCAGCCCTGGTGGCCAGCACAGTGTCTCATTTATACCAAGCATTCAGCAAATGCTCATTGACAGTAGGGCTCTTGGCCTCACCTGGAGTGACGGTGACTCAGGGGGTGGCAGCCTGTGCAATTTACCATTGCCACTACCCTTCATTTATCCAGCAGGCACTAATTGAGGCCCTGCTCCATGCTGGCCACTTCGCTGCCACCCATAGCCCCGAGCAGGATCTTGGCCCAGCTCAGCAGTTCTCCTCACCTGGTCTCACTGGCTCTGTTCCACACGGTAAGCAAAAGACGCTTCTGATCATCCTCCTCTGGCACAGGGCTGTGAACCAAAGCAGACAACCAGAGTGTTGAGAGGGCTGAGCTCCAGGCAAGATCCCTGGAGACAGCTGTGATTGCAAAACTGCAGAAATAACCTAAGCAGGTAGATAAATAAACTATAGTACAAATAGTGTAGGAGATGAGTACCTACATGTGTTACAGAGTTCAAATCACATTAAGGACAAAAAGGAGGTCACAACACACCATTATAAAAAATGCTACCCTGTAAACACACACAGACATATACACCCACACAAAGGAGAGGGTCTGTCAAGCAGTAAGGCAACATACATCTGTCTGAGTAGTAGACCCGGGGCTGTGCCTTACTTTTGCTGCTCATCTATATTATTAATTTTCAAGAAAAGACTACAAGTCCACGACTTTCCCAGAGTCCTCAAAGCCCTCCAAGATGGGTACTATTATTAGCCCCATCTTATAAATGAGGAGGCTGAGGAGGTTAGCAAGTTTAAATAAAAAGGGGGAACAGGAGGCAAACATCCCTCTGCTTGGGAAACTTCTGCTAAAGGCAAATTCTGGGCCCCAGGCACAGTGGGAAACTGCCTGCTCTTCAGGCTGGGCATTGTACTATGAGAACCAGCCCAGGGATACCTTATCACTGTGGGCCTCAGCACTGGGCCCAGGGCCAGGGATGCAAGGACACAAGGGAATGAGAAAACAAAGGCATCCCTTAGAACTCGTTCTAGATCTGACCAACAGAGCTGTTTCCAGATAAACACTCCCGCTCTCTCTTCTCAAGGGTCCCTGGCTCCAGACTCTTACAAGAAGAAGTGCTCATGGAAAGCTGGGTCTCTGCAATCTGGTATGGTCTGCGTCTTCTGAGAGCGTGTTCGATTACTTTCAGGGATCAAAGAAATCTTGAAGAAAAAAGGAAGCATTAGCTGATCTCAACCACATAACTGCCTAAACCCAGCAGCTGCCTCTGCACCTCTCTGGGATGAAGGCTTCTCAGTGTCCCTCAAACCAGCCTCTGCAAAGGACAGAGGGGAGAGCCCTGTTAGATATTAGAGAAGAACATAGATCCAGGGACAGAGGCATAGGAATCAGACACCAGGATAGGCCTCATTATGGCTGGTACCAAGAAGGCAGTCATGGCTCAGCCAGAGAGGGGGTAAAACTGACCCTTCTCTGCTTTTTCTCCAGACACAGAGGCCTCCCCAAAAGCCAAAGGTTTCTTCTCCTTTAAGTTTCTAGCAGCCTTCAGTACTCCCTGCCCTAGAAAGTTAGCCCCTAGCAAGGCCCAAGCCCATGCTCTCCCCGAAATGCCATTCTTCTGCCTCAGGCTCCCAGGCCTGTTCCTAATGAAGACACCAGCCCTAGGGACCCAGCACAGGGCTAATAAATGCCCACTGACCCACTGAATGAGGTAGTAGTCATGACCTCAAGTGGCCCCAATTCTAAAGGTATGCTGGGACTTTGGGACACACCCCAGAGATAAGACCCCTCGGTATACACCCTACCTCCAGTCCCATCATATACCTTCACATAGGCATCACAGACTCCGGGCTCTTTGCTCATCAGGCCTTTGCCTTCGATGACTGAAAGAAAATTAAAATGTTGAATGGGAACATACACAGACCCACATTAATCTGAAGATCTGAAAAGAGATACCAGACATACCTGTGAGAAGAGGGGCCGTAGGCCATATAACAACCACTGGATAATATTTAAGCACTCTGTGGTCTAGTCCGTTACCACCATGGTCTGGTAGCTCCTTGCCAGGGCATTGTAAAGTGCGTTCACTCCCTGAACCTTACAGCTGGAAGGGAGCTTACAATGTACTGAGCCTGCCACTGCCACCACCCACCCACCCACCCACCCACCCCCGCCACTGAAGGGGGAAATGAGACCGCAAGGTGGACCCAGAGAAGTAAGAAGCTGGTCCCAAATCTCAGAGCAATGAGAATTAGAGGTGGATTTAGAACTCATGTCTCTTGACTCCCAGTCCCGGCACTGCTCTACCGTACAAGACTGCCTTTGGGGGAGCATGGGTAGGGGGCAGGGGTCACGCTGGAGACCGTGTACAGCACGGTGACCTGGGAGTGCAGAGACAGGATAGCACTGTAGTCACAGCTCTGGTTCCAAAGGCAGGCAGACCTAGGCACGAGTCCCAGCAGGACCACTTACTGACCGTGTGTGAGAGTAAGCTGCTTTGCCATCTTTCCCTGTTAGTAATAATAACTGTGCTTTTCATGGTAGCTGTACCCAGTAAATGTATTTAAAGTAAATGTTCTAGAAGAACATCTGACAAATAAGACAGCACTCCACAAGTGCTTACTCTTGGATAAATAAAGGCAAAGGATAGGTGGGGGGTGGGTGAGGGCCTGGTCCTGCAGGCCAGAGTGGCCCATTTGCCCGAGGGCCACAGAAGTTAGAGCCTCTTTCTGTTTCCTTTTGTGTTTGGTTTTGATTGAGCCCTGAGGTTTGGCTTGGACACAGCCCCCAGCAGCCTGATGCAGGAGGCCTGGGAAGCCAAAGGAAAGAGCAGGGACAGGCTGGAAGGGATGAAGGGCCTGAGACTGGGGTAAAGCCAAAGCAAACTGTGCAGGACAAATGGAGTGGTGAAGGCCAAGATGCATTTTGCAAAAGCTGTTTGCACAGCTGGAGTCCGATGCTGGCTCGCAGAGAACACCTCTCTGGGAATTTCACCTTGGGCCCCTCTAGGCCAGGACCAAGGGACCCAGGCGCCTGCTGGCTCACTCTCCCCTGTATCCTAGTTACTGTTCCTGTGTGGATTTGTCCCCCGGAGGGCATGGTTCTCGAGAGCAGGATCCAAGCCTGGCGACTCCTGGGTCTCTCTGGGTACCAATGACAGTAAGGTAGACCCACCCCCGTTGTACCCCACACTGGGGTGCACAGACCAGACCAGGGTATGCAGGTATCTGGTATCAGATACAGTGTATCCAGACTGTGATGAGGTGGAAGCAACAAACTCAGACCAGGGAGGTAGGTCAGGGAGGGGCGGCTCTTGGCAGGGAAAATAATAAGCGAAACAAGCCTTCCTTCCTGAGTTTTAATTAAGGATGATTAAGACAGGCACACTTCTAGCAAAAGCAGAGGGATGGAGAGGTATTTTCCAAAAGGAGTTTAACAAAGGAAAGTTGTCCTAGACACCAGTGAGAGCAAAGGTTCGGAGGCATGGGTCAGCAGGGTGCATTCACAGGGGTGCAGGTTGCTGGGTGGAAGAGGGGGTGAGGGGTCCCTTGGGCAGCAACATCCAGGTAGACTGAAAAGCCAGGTAGGGAATTCTGGACTGAACAGAAGGATGTCGGCAGCAGGGACCACAACAGAAACTCATAACTATGTGCTAGATGCAAGGAAGAAGCAATGGACCAATAAAGTATAAAATCCTCCCATGCTGTGCCCCAGTCATCCTGGACCATTCTTCAAGGGCATCATGCCCTCTCTGGACCCCAGGCCTTTGCACCTGCTGCTCCCTCTGCCTGAAACACCCAGAACAGCTCTCCTGCTCTCTTCTGCCTGGCCCAAGCCTATTCCTCCTTCAGGGTGGTGTGGACATTACTACCTTTTCAAGACCCCTTTGGGATCCCACCAGCATAACCTAGACAAAGCCAGGTGCTTCTTCTTGGTGTCCCCAGACCCGAGCACAGTCAATGCCCAATCACTGTTTTTGGAATTTATGGTTTTCTATTTTATTTAGCAGGCACTTACATGGGGTTTACAATGTGCTGTGCTCTATGCTAAGCACTACCAATATTAACTCATTTAATCTTATAACAACCTGTAAGATAGCTGCTATTAGCACCATCATTTGACATTTGTGAGAACTGAGCTTGTTCAAGGTCACCTAGCAAGTAAAGGGTTAGAGTCAGGATGCAGATCCTAGTGGCCTGGCTCCAAAGATTGACTTTAACCATGCCTGCCCATCCATAAAGGAATGAGAAAGAAAGGGAGAAGGGGGAAAGATGGAAGAAAGCAGGGAGGGAGGGTAGAAAGGCAGGATAGGAAGGCTTCTCTGCGGACCTGCTTTCCTGGGTCAAGGGCTTTCTTGGCCCAGGGGCAGCACCAGCCTAAGGCAAAGGCCCACCCTGTGGAGTCCGGACAAAAGAGGGCCAGGAACTATGGCTGGGTCTACAGAAAGAGCCCCCAAGTGAACACCCCCTGTCATCAGTGGACACATAGTGGGACACTGTACAAAGATGAGAAAAGAGGCCGTGACCGTGGTGACACCACCCCCACCCTGTCCCAGGAAGGAGGTAAGTGGCCTGCCCCTTCCTTGGGGGCTCTGCACATGGCTATACTCACTGTGGAGCAGCAGGATCCGGTCCTGGGCATCAACTGATAGCTTCAGCTGACCTAAGGAAACAATGAAAGAAACACCCTCACCCCAGCTTCTTGTGGGGAGAACGCTGGAAGAATGGTGACAGGGGCTCACTACGTAGTTCAGGCTGGCCTTAAACTCATGGTGAGCCTCTTGCCTTAGCCTCCCATGGGCTGAAACTACAGGTGTGCACCACCATGCCCAGCTACAGTTCTCGGTTGCAAAGGACCTCAAAAGCCCCCTGCCTCAGCCTCTTCTGCAGTCCTCAGCACAGCTCTCTAATCTAGCTGGTGGCAGCCTGGTGATGAGGAGCTCACTCTTGCACAAGGCAGCTCAGAGCTCTCACATGTGAGGCTATGATCAGTGTTGGTAAAGGTGTAAGACAATGGCACTCAGACACCCCTGCTGGAAAGGGGGTCGGTGCAGGATGATCTCTGGTGATATTTACTGGAACTCAGACTTGCATATCCACCACCCCAGCAATCTTCATTGAGGATCACTCGCAGAGATAAAAGCTCACAGAGGGTGCACAGAGGCTGGCACCCCAGCAGTGTAGAAAATAGGAAACATAAAATAAAAGCCTGAAATATCTGCCAACATAAACTGTCTAGAGTCATTCTGTGGTATGGCGTGGGGTGGCTCCATTTGACCTGGCATGGGAATATCACTGAGGAGGTTTTAAAAGGGGCAGGCAAACTGCAGAACATTGTGCAGTGTGTGTGTGTGTGTGTGTGTGTGTGTGTGTGTGTGTGTGTGTGTTCTGAAAAAAGAAATCAAATTAAAAACAGGTATTTCTCTCCCAGGAAAGAAACTGGGAATTTGAAGGAGAAATTCCAATCTGTGGCTGTTCTTGTGATATTATTTGGGGATGTGTGGTGACTGTTTTTGTTTTTTGTTTCTGTGGTACAGGGGATTGGCCACAGGGAGCACTGAGATACATCTCTCCAGCTCCCCACCCAGCCATACTTTATGACATGAAGTCTCACTTAGTTGCCCAGGCTGGCCTCAAACTTGCAATCTTCTGCCTCAGCCTCCTGAGTAACTGAGGTCACAGGCATGTATCACTATGTCCAGTTCTTGCTATTCTAACAATATGCATATATTTATGAACAATGCACCTCTATAATCAAAATAAAGAAAAATAAAGCAAAGAGGAGGAAAAGAAGGAGAGAGAAAGGAAAAGAGGAAAGGAAGAGGGGAACAAGAAACATGAAGGGAGGAAGGAAAACCGCAAAGATAGGTGAAGCAGCACGCCTGGAAAGGAGGTGAAGGAAGGAGAGCTGGGCGAGGCTTTTTCCTGTTTTTATTTAGAGAAAAGAAAAAATAAATAAAACAAGACTTTAGATCATACCCATGGACACACAAGGCCTCCAGCAGGGACAGAGAAGAGGGAGGCCACACTCCTATTCCCCAATGGCACATAGAAAATTCTCTCAGTTCTCTGAGGGTGTGGCTCGGTGAACGCACCTGCCTAGCACACAAAACCCTGGGTTCCATCCCCAGGGGAAAACATTCCCTCTCTGTCCAGCAGTCTCTGCCTAGAGCCTTGAGAGGCTACTGAACTCCATCTACCCAGGAAATGCATGCAGGGGAGGCCAGAGAAGCAGGGCTCAGCTGTGACAACCCTGTCTCATAGTCACCTCCCTCCGCTGTCACCTCCAGGGAAGGAGCCTGCCTCCTGCAGTGCAAGCCCTTCCTGTTCTGCAATTGCTGGTTGTGCAATGCTCCATCTTACATGGAACTAAAAGGGGTCTCTTGGTGAGTTTCATTGACCAGATGGGGTTCTGCCAGCTCTGAGCTCTCTCCTGCAGATCTGAAATCCAAAGTTCTTCCAATACGTGTCATCCCAAGTGTTCAGTGGGCTGCTGGCTGAGGTTTGTGCTTTGCTACTGCCTGGAGCAAGGGCAGGCAGGGTTGGGAGAATGAAAAGAAGGGAAGCTCCATGGCTCATAATTCTGCATGGGTTCCCCCCAAACGCTGTGACCCAGCAATCCCTTGATCCTCTCATTGTGAGTATAAACTATAGTTGGAAGTGATTCAGAGTCCAGCGAACCCTGGCTCAGCCCTAACCTACTAAAATCCCTCCTACTGTCCAGGCCAGGATGGAAGTCTCCAGGCCCAGGAGGCCTGTTCCATTTCCAGCCCCAACTGCCCTCCCCTCTCTCAGGCCCACAGCATCTGAGGCTGGGAGGTAGAGCTAATGATAGGGATTACTGTACTCGGCAAGCTCGGATCAGATAACGCTGGAGGGTCAGGAGGTTCTCCAATGAAAGGCTCTGTGAGAATCCACAGCATTATTAACTCAAGGTCCTTGCAATTACCACTTTGGGGCTCACTACAACTGAGACACTTCCTGTATAAACTATCTGTCCCAGAATATGGTAGAAGAGGGAGATTTGGAAATAGACAAGGCCAGCAGTCACAAATTGGATCTTAACAACCTACCCATGCTATGTTTAGTACAAAGAACTTTTTTTTCCTAAAACTACTACAAGTGCAAAGCCAGGCCTGGCCCAAACATAGTTGGATTTCTAAAGCCCTGAGAACCACTGCACTGCACAATGCCTATCACCTAACAACGGCCCTTCACAGAAATCAACAAGTTTCCCAACACAAATGATTTAGGAATCCCCTCTGGCAGACACTAAGGCCCCTATGTGGGGCCCTGCATGAGGGAGGCGAGATCTGAACCCCCAGATGCTTGTCCACAGGAGCTTCCAGCCCAGTGGCTCAGACAGGGATACACAAGCCCAAGGCTGGAGCTGAAGAGGAGAGGTGGGGCCTGGTGCAGCCTGACTTGGAACTGAGGAGTCTGCAAGCTCCCACAGCTCTCTGGAGCTTCCCTTGTAGCCCTGCCAACGGTACTGGGAGCTCTTCTGCTGTTACAGCAAAGACCAAACCCTGCAGACCAATTTCCAGTCTCCCCAGCTGAGCCCTAGGCTCATGCATGAGGGTGAATTCCAATCTAGAGGAGAGACCCTGGGCCATGCCTGTCCCTTCTGTCTTCCCCATCAGCCCACTCCATCAAATACATGACACTTGAGGTCCCTGAGGTCATCTTTTCCAACTCCTTATTTGGTAGCCAGCACAGTGACACTTGAGATGGAAGCTGACTTGCTCTGGGCCCATTGTGTCCAATAGTCTCAGAATCAGGATTGGAGGACTGGAGGCCAGAACTTGGCCCTGATCCCAGCACTCTTTCCTATCCCCTAGGCTTCCAGAGTCCACTGCCCTCTATTGGGCACCTCCTCTGATGAGCTCCACCTTTCAAAGCTAATGCAGCCTGTGGGTTCAGGAGCAGAGAGAAGCCAAGAGGCAGCCAGAGAGAGCAGACTCTGACAAAGGTCTCCAAGTCTATGGGAACAAAGCACTAGGAGAAATCAGGCTGAAACCCTAGAGTGCCCAGAAAGGCCCAAGGGAGAACATGCCAGAAGAGAGTGAGCTTAGTCCTAGGTACTTTCCTTATTAAGGGACAAAATACTCAACACCCACAACCTAAATGAGGAGAGATTCATTTTGCCCACAGAGGGTAAAGGGTTCAGTCCATAGTCAGCTGGCTCCAAAGCAGAGCAGCACGGCAGAGGAGAAACAGCTCGTGGTGGTAGCAGGAAGCAAAGAGATCAAGGGAGGAGGAGGGAGACAGACCCTTCCAGGCCACACCTCCAATGACCCACCTCCTCCAGCCAGGCTTCCCCTCCCAAAGTCATAAATTATAACAGGCAACAAGCCCACATTCTGCTGGGCACAGGCCTGAGGGGGGAGTGCAGACTCACTGGTCATAGTGCAAAGTGTATGGGAGTGGGATAATAATTTAAACCTGGGAGACACTTCTCAGCAGAGGACCACAGGAAGGTGAAATCTGATCCTCCCCAGAGAAGAGGCACATTCAGAAAACAAAGCAAGATGTGGGCCGCACCCCTCTGTGTCCCTGAGGGAGCCCATGCCAATCTAGGGTGAACTGGAGAGAATACATCTAGAGAGATTTGCCTGACTCATGTAAAGCAGCAATCACCCTAAAACCTAACTCACTCCAAAAGCTGCTGCCCATTTAAGAACTGTTCCATGTTCAAAGCCACGGGAAGGGAAATGATATGAAGATAAATGTACAAAGGGGTTGGGCTCCACAGAGAGCCTAGCCAGTCACTGACTTTCACAGATGCACCCAGACTTTGTGAAGACCACCTGTGCCCAGGCCTTGCGCACAAGAGGAGGGTGCGAGGAGCTACTGCCAAGCACCACCCTCTTGTGGTTCTCAGCCACGTTGTCCACACAGCAGGTCTGGTCCAGGCTCAGATGCAGGTTTAAAAATTCCACTCTCTACCTTCTAAGCAAGAAGCAGTAGTCAACGGGGAGTTGGGAAACTGGGAAGTCACACAGCTCCTGGGACAGAGCCCTGGGGAATTTCAAGCATCTGTTGTGTCAAAAAGACAGAATCTTGAGATTCATGCAGGGAAGTGGCTCTGGCTGATGATAGGGCCTGCAGAGGGTGACTCAAAGGCCCAGGGGAACAGAGGCCACCATGCTGGGAAAACGTGGTACTGGAACCACTCAACTCCCTTTGCTGGACATACAGCTTCCTATGGAGCCTGATGTTAATGTGGCTTCCCCAGCTAATTTCCTTCCAGAAAGATTGCTCTGGCCGGCAGAAGTTTTCTAGTCTACTCAGCATAAACTAATAAATTAGCATTCAGGTCTCCTTCCTGGGCAAGCCAGGAAATTAAAATTTCTGAATCTACCACAGTCAGCATCTGACCTTGGCTACACCACACTGTCACCAAGGCTAGCAGTCTTGTGGGAGCTCCGTCCCACACATCTCACATAACTTACACTCCTCCTACTCTAGGGTCCAGGGCCGAAGTAAACTACTGGGCTGGGTACAAGCACAGGGAGAAGAAAGGAGCAGCTACTAGATGTTTACTAGGTCCTCAGCACTCTAGCTTTTTATTTACCTTACTGTCACAAAACTCCATGAAGGAGCTGCTGTCTTTGATCCTTACTTTGGGCAAGGAAATGGAAGCCTAAGAGTTAAACAGGCCCCGGTGGCAGAGCTGGAGCTTGAATCCAGGGAGTAAGGCCCAAGGCACCCACTCCTAACTACTCCATTCCTATGGCAGCTTTGACCTCTGTCCACAGTGTCTTAGATGTGCCTCCTTTTGTGAAGTAGAAACTGGTTCCCTCCTTCCAGTGTGGGCTGGAATTGGTGACTTGCTTCTAACAAACAGAATATGGTAAAAATGACAACAGGTGACTCCCAAGGACAGGATACAATAGAGACCCTGGGCTCCCTTTGTTGTCATTGCTGGGGATTGGACCCAGGGCCTTGCACATGCCAGGCAAGCGCTTGCGCTTCACCACTGAGCCGTACTCTCAGAACCCCGTTCCCTCTTCTTTTTTTTTCTTAGCAGCTGAGTATATAAATTCACCAACTTTAAAGCATGTAATCTACTGTTCTTTAGTATTTTCACATGATTGTACAACCAATCATCACTGCCTAATTTTAGAACATTTTTATTCTCCCCTAAAAGAAACCCCATACTCATTAGCAGTCACAGATTCTTCCTCTGGGCCCTGTCATCCACTAATCTACTTTCTGTCCCCATGGCCTATTCTGGACATTTCATGTAAAAGGCATCATACATGTGGCCTTTTGTGTTCTTCTCACTTTACATAATGCTGCCGAGTCACCCATGTTATAGCATGTATTGTTACATCATTTCTTTTTTATGGCCAAATAATATTTTACAGCATAGATGTACCATATTCTATTATCCATTCATCTGGTGATGAACATTTGGGTTCTTCCCACTTTGGAGCTATTATAAATAAGGCTTCTATGAGCATTTATGTACGAGTTTTTGTATGGACACATTTTTCACTCCTTTAAATATATACCTAGCAGCAGAATAGCTAAGTCAAGTGATAACTTTACATTTCACTTTTTGAAGAACTGCCAACCATTTTGAAGAACTGAAGAACCATTGCACATTCTTGTCAGCAATGTACAAAATTCCATAATTTCTCCATCCTGTCCAACACTTGTTATTGTCTGTCTTTAATTATAGCCATCCTAGCATAAAAATATTGCACTGTGGGTTTTGTCTGTTTGATGTGGTACTAGAGATTGAACCTAGCCAGGACCTTCGCACTGAGCAATACCCACTGTTCTTTTTAACTTTTTAAGTTTGAGACAGGGTCTTGCTAAATCACCATATTGTTTGGGGTGGGCTCAAACCTGTAGGTTGGGGTCAGTGTCCCAGAGTTCTGGGATTATAAGCATGTGCCGCCATGCATGGCTCTCACTGTGGTTTTGATTGTCGCTGCCCTGACACCTAATGATGGCCAGCATTTTCTCAAGTTCCACTCACCATTAGTATATTTTCTTTGGGAAAATGTCTATTCAAATCCTTTGTCCAATTTTTTTTGGCACTATTGAGATTCAAACCTATGGCCTTGTGCAAGCAAGGCAAGTGCTCTACCACTGAGTTACATCCCCAGCCCTTTGGAAAAAAAAAAGGTTCTCTCTTTTCTCATTTTGAGACAAGGTCTCACTAAATTGCTCAGATGGGGCTCCAAGTTTCAATCCTCCTGCCTCAGCCTCCTGAGTAGCTGCAAGTATCAACTACAGGCATGTGCCACCTACCTGGTATTTGTCCATTTCTGAATTGGGTATTTGTCATAAGGGCCCTTTCTTGCCTCACATTTAGATTACTTGCTCATGAAGAAGCCAGAGACCCATGTGATGAGAAACAGAAGGCTTTAGGGGGAACAGTATACATGGAAATTTAAACCCAGGAGCAGTCTACATCTGAGCTATATCCTGAACCATTTTTATTTTGAAGATCTTGCTAAATTGCCCAAGATGGCCTTGAACTTGCAATTGTCCTGCCTCAGCCACCATACCCGGCTGAAACAGAAGCCATCCAACAATATTAGCAAGGAACTGAGGCCCTCTGCCAAGAGCCAAAGGAATGTACCATCTGAGAAAGGGACCACCAGCACCAGCAGTGCCTGCTCAGATCGCCGCTGCCACAGTAAACATCTTGGTTGCAAACCCCTTGAGGAATCCCAAGCAAAAACCATTCCTCTAAACTACTCTGAAACTCCTGACTCACAGAAAGAGCAGGACAATAAATGTTTGGTCTCTTAAGCCAATAAATATTGAGACAAATTGCATCCACAATTAGATCACATAAATCTGATCTCCACTCAGAGGCAATTTT
Source organism: Dinomys branickii (assembly GCA_004027595.1). Taxonomy (NCBI): domain Eukaryota; kingdom Metazoa; phylum Chordata; class Mammalia; order Rodentia; family Dinomyidae; genus Dinomys; species Dinomys branickii. The sequence goes on along the minus strand of PVLD010003536.1, from coordinate 122,937 downwards.
TCAATCTTAAAAACTGTGAAGGCAAAATACATTTTAAAGATACACCCGCATAGGTGAGTACACTAGCAAGCACCTATAATCTCATCTACTTGGGAGGCTAGGCAGGAAGATCACAAGTTCAAGCCCAGCCAGGGGGACTTAGCAAGATAAAAAAGGAAAAAGAAAAGGGCTGGGAATGTAGCTTAGTGCAAAGGTCCTGCATTCAATCCCCAGGGCACAAAATAAAAAGTTTTAAAAACAAAGAAAAAAATGATATACATGAGTGTATTATGAGTAAGAAGTGAAGACCACCTATTTTTGAGGTGCTTGATTTTCTTACAAAGGAATACTGTTGGTTCAAACCATATCCACTGCCATTAAACTGAAAAATGTGGAATTGTCCCATATTAACCCAACATATGTATTAATCCCAGAATCCTAGGAGGCTGAGGCAGGAGCATTACAAGTTTGAGCCCAGCCTGAACAACTTGAGTAATGCTTCACTGCAGAGCAAATGGGTTTTTCTAAAAATATATTCATGCTGAAAATTCACCTTATTCTTCCTGTTGTAATTTTCCTTCAGATTTTATAATGATTCCTTAAATCACATATATCAAGTCATATAACTTTAAATCCAAAATTATCAATTTTACTACATTTTACAAACACCTCAGAACCCTTATCTATTTCATAGTACCACTTTTTCTCCATAGCTAAAATGTGTGTGATTTTATAATGAGGAGCATCTGCTTCATACTTGCTGATAGCTTTAAGCAACAGAGGGGAATCCATAATTTATTTTCATTATGTTTTGCATTCATATTATTTTCTAAACTATCAAATAAGGTTTCTCAGCAGAACAAGTTTAACACAGAGAACACAGGAGAGGAAGTGCAGGTCTATAAGCAAAGCATAGGTTTTGAAGTCAGTAAGACCTGGGGGGACCTGAGCCCCACCACTGTGCAGTGCGCAGAATAACAGCATGTCTCTCTGGGCTCTGAGAACTCATAGAAGCAAATGACCAGGCAGACACACGGGGCTCCCACTGAGATGACAAGGGCAGAAGGAGTAAAATGAAAAAAACTACTCCAAAAAAATTAGGAAATGTATGTTGGAGACTTGTATGTTTTCTGAGGAAAACTAGAAAAAAAACAGACAAAATATTTCAAAGTGCCTTCTTAGAGCTATAACAAGAGCGAGGGTGCTCCTGGCCAGCATTCGGGAGACAGAGGCCTGCGAAAGTGACCTAGGGCTCTCCTTGGCTAATTTTCTGCTAGGGTGCCTTCAGGTTCTAGGGGGCAACAGGAGGGCTGAGAGGCCACGCAGAGTTTCTGCCTCCCACTCAGGGCTTGAGGAACAGGGGCTAGAGACCAGAGCTCACCAAGGAGCAGGGCTCTTCTAGCCTAATTTTGCACAGGGCCCCAAAAGTGTTATTGCTTAAGAATAGAGAAAACTGTAATCAGATGCAGTTCCTCAAGGCACCGAAGCTGAACTTCAAATAATCTCAGTCCCTAACAATGAATTAAGATGGTTCTTAGGCCAGGGTGGTGGTGCTTGCCGGTAATTCCAGCACTCTAGGAGGCTGAGGCAGGAGGATCACAAATTCAAATCCTGGCTGGGAAACTTAGCAAGACCCCATGTTAAAATTTAAAAAATTTAAAATGGTTCAGGTTGTAGCAAGACCATGGATTCAATCCACAGGACTGCCAAAAAGAAAAGAAAAGAAAAGAAAAAATCCCAGATTGCTGGTGACCCCAGACACCTTAAGAACAAAGCTCTCTTTGAAAGATGGCACCACTCCACGGCTGCATGGAGAGCAAAGATTCTACCTCTGCCTCTGCCTCCGTGACAGACATAGAACACCTAAAAGTCAAGACACATGAGGTGGGAAAGACAAGGATGGAAAGAGACCAGACAAATATTATGCCTGGGTAGCTATGCTCATATTAGGAAAAGTAGATTTTATCTCTACTAGAAATAAAATCTTCATAACAACAAAAGAAGATTCGTCATAAAAGTTCCTATTTACCAGAAAGATAATATTCCAGATTTATATGTTCTTATTATAGCTTCAAAATATATAAAGGAAAAATGACAACTGCAGTTGGAAATAGATAAGTTTGCCGTTATAATAGGAATGTCAACACACCTCTCTTGGTAACCAATAGGAGAAACTGGGAGAAAAAAATCAACAAGGTTACAAAATATTGGAAGAACATAATGAGCAACCTTGACCTGAACATGACATCAGTGAAGACAACACACCCAACTGCTGCAGAACCCATGTCAGGCACACACAGAACATTTGTACAACCTGCTGGACCATCAGCCAAACCTCAGTGAATTCCAAAGAACTAGAGGATACAGAGGATGTGCTCTGACCAAAATGCAAAATAATCAATAAAAATATTACTAGAAAATTCTCAAAATTTGGAAATTAAGAAATATACTTCTAAGCTGGATACGGTTGTGCATGCCTGTAATCCCAGCATTCTGGGAGGCTGAGACAGAAGAATTGCAAGTTTGAGCTCAGCTCAGGCAACTTAGCAGTTTAGCAAGACCTTGTCTCAGAAATAAAATTTTTGAAATTTAAATTTTAAAAATTTATAAGAGACTAGGGTAGTAGTTCAGCTTGAGGGCCCTGGGTTCAATTCCAAGCACTAGAAGAAGATGAGACAGAGACAGAGAAAGAGAGAGGGAAAAGGAATAAAGGAGAGAGAAAAAAGAAAAAGAAATGCACTTCTAAATAATCCAAGGATTGAAAGAAAATTACAATGAAAATTGGAAAATATTTTGAACAAATCAATAAAAAACCATATATCAGCTGTGAGTCTTCTGGGTATTGGTAATACTCAAATTCTGACTCTGGTGACAGTTACAAAGGTACTGTATATGCTTCATGGTAAATTACAGAGCTGCATATCAGTGTGGGGGGACACTTCATGTAATAGTACTTCAAACTAGAAGAGATTTAAAAAGAACATATACACCAAATTTAAAATAAGGCCAAAGGACTATCCATGGGCCAGAAATGTTGAAGAATTTCCCAAAGCTCCCAATCAGACTGTCTCCAAATGACAAAACAGCTATCAGCACCAAGGACTCTGAGCAGCAGTTGTGCTCCTGAGAATGACTGCTGTCCCCAGCCAGGAGCAGGTCTGCCAGGCACCAAACAGGGCTGGGCAAATGCCTAGCAGGGGCAGCTGACAGAGACATGTGGAAGGCCACCAGCTCAGGGCTGACCTCACACTGCCCAACACGGTGGGCAGCAGGTGGGCATCTGTTCTCACCTTCTGCCCCAGAAAATGGCTTCCAGTGAGAGGCAGAAAAAGGGGAGAATGGAAATCCAGTTGCCATCATGCTGCCACAACTGACATGGGAAAGAGAGAAAGAGCCTGGCAAATCCACCCCATTCCTTAGTCTGTGCTGCCTTCAGGACCATATCTTCCTCTGGCAATTCACAGATTTCAGACTTGCTTCAGGAACCTACATTCACAGCTACAACTTGCACCTTGCAAGTTCATCAGAGGTGACATTTCCAGCAACAGGTGAGTTGTGTCACCCAGACCCACAGCGCCCTGCGCCCCTCAGAACCCGGCCAGCTTGCCCATCATCTCCTGGCCCGATGCCCTGGAAGAAAGGTATTTGTTCTCTCCTTGGCCATTTGACACTTGCAGATTGCCAGAGACCCCACGGAATGTAATCATTTGGTTTAGAAATCTCAAGTAAGTTAATAATTTGGCTCATCAGGCAAGCTAGTAAGTTTGTACTCTTTTAAGAAGATATTCTTCAAATATTTATCTAACATTTTTATGACCCTGGGTTTTTATTTTCTTGTTTAATTTTTATTTTTATTAGTACATGTTTGCAGTACATAATGATTACATTCCTTGTGAGGAGTTGGTACATGCACAGAACACATCTTAATTCTTTTTACTTCTTCTTCTCCCTTTTCTCCCCACTCCCTCCATCTCTTGGTTCTCTCTCCATTTGCAAAAGATTGATCTCCTTGTTTCCTATTACCTATATTTTCTTTTTCTCTTATTTATTTTTTTACCTTTCAACAGTTTCCTAGAATATCTTTATTTTTATTCTGGGTTTCTCATGTAAGAGAAACTATGTGATATTTAAGCTTGTGTGCCAGATTCTTTTCACTTAAAACTATGGTCTCAGAATACATCCGTTTTCCTACTAATGACTCAAGTTTATGCTTTATGGCAGAGTAGTACTCCTTTGTGTATAAATACCACATTTTCTTTACCCATTCATGTGTTGCTGGACATATAGGTCACCTCCAATTTTCAACTGTGCTGTTATAAACATGGATATGCATGTATCACTATAATATGATGTCTTTAATTCTTTTGGGAAGATTCCTAGAGGGGAAATAGCTGGGTCAGATGGAATTTCTAATTTCAGTTTTTGAGGAATCTTCATGATTTCTATAGTGATTATACTAGTTTACAGTACCACCAAAAGGAAGAAGGGTTTCTTTTTCCCTCACAGCCTCACCATTATTTGTTACTGTTTGATTTCTAGTTGATAGCCACTCTTTCTGGAGTCAGATTTCTCAGCGTTGTTTTAATTGGCACTTCTCAAATGGCCAGAGGTGTTGAACACTTCTTCATGCATTTATTGGCCATTTGTACTCCTTCTGAGAAGTGTCTATTCATTTCAGTTGCCTGCTTTTTGAGTCTTTTATTTGGGGATGGGGTCTAAATTTTTTTTAGTTCTTTATATATTCTAGATGTTAATTCTTTGTCCAAAAAATGACTGGCAAGACATTTTTCCCATCCTGTAGTTTGTCTTCACTCTGTTGGTTGTATCCTATGCTATGAGAAGTTTTTAATTTGATATGATCCCATTTGTTGATTCTTGATATTATTTATTATACACTTGGGGTTCTGTTCATTTTTTTTCATTTTGTCTCATGGTGAAACAGATTCTCACTATGTCACCCAGGCTGGCTTTGAACTCACAACCCTCCTGCCTCCACCTCTGCAGTCAGCTACTTTTTAATAAAGGTACCAAGATCATCTAATAACAATATAAAAACATTTTCTATAAATGGTGCTAGGATAACTGGATAGCACATACAGAAGAATGAAACTGGACCCTTAACTCCTACATATACAAATAGTTATTCAAAATGGGTCAAAGCCTTAAATTTAATAGTCAAAACTATAATATTTTCAGAAGAAAAGAGATGTGTGGCCTTAAAGCTGGCAATGGACTCAGAAATATAACATTAAAAGTACAAGCAACAAAATTGGGCTGGGGATACAGCTCAGTTGCACAGTGTCTGCCTGGCAAGCACAGGGTCCTGAGTTCAATTCCCAGTACCCATAAGTAAATAGATAAATGTATAAGCAACAAAATAAAAAATAAACTCTAAAATTAAAAACATTTGGGCTTCAAAAAACACAATAAAAAGTGAAAAAAACAAATTAAAATAAATATTTGCAAATCATGTATCTGATGGGGAATTATATCTAAAATAAGGAACCCTTACAATAAAGATAATAAAATTACAATAATAAAAATAATATGTTACAATAATAAAAACATATATAGCCCAATTTAAAAATGAGCAAACTTCTCTCCAAAGAATGTATATAAATAGTCAATAATCTCTAAAGAAAGTACACAAATAGTTAACAATCATATGGGGATGCCTAGAAACACTGATCATCAAGGACACACAAATGAAAACCATTATGAGATACCACTAGTATGGCTAAAAATAAAAAGTAGGATAATAACAAGTTTTGGTGAAGATGTGAAGAAATTGAAGCCTGCCCCCATTTTTGATGGGAATATAAGATGGTACAGATACTGTAAAAGTTTGGCAGTTCCTCAACCAAACAGTTACCTTATCACCCAGAAATTCTACTCCTTACTATATACCTAAGAAAAATGAAAGGGTTAATCCACACAAATATTCATGGCACCATTATTCAGAATAACCAAAAAGCAAAAACAATTCAAATATCCGCCAACAGATGAATGGATAAATGAACTGTGGCATATCAATGGAATATTATTATCCAGCCATAAGAATGAATGAAGCACTGATGTAAAATAAAATATGAACAAATCTTAAAAATGTTATAAGTGAAAAAAAAGTCAGTCACAGAAAAACGTATGATTTCACTTATACAAAATGTCCCAAATGGGCAAAGCTACAGAGAGAGAAAGTAGATCAGTGATTGCTTGGGCCTATGGCATGGGAGGACGGGGGACTGAGGATGCTAAGCTAAAAGGTGTAGTGTTTCTTTCTGATGTGATGAAAATGTTCTAAAACTGACTGTGGTAATAGCTGTACAACTGTGAAAATAAACTAAAAAAACACTGACTTGTATACTGTAAAAGAATGAGTTGTGTATATGTGAAGTATATCCCAACAAAGCTTTTACCCTGAAAAAGCTAGCAAATATTCTAATCAAAAGAAAGGATATAATCCTAGGAAAAAGCATTATGTACACCTGCCATGCTTTCTTCAAATTACACCAGATATTACAGTAAAAGAAAAATTTTTCTAGAGAAGCTGGATTCTATCCTCAGCTTGCATACTCCTCCCTGAAGTCAGCCACTTCTCTGCAGGTAGTGGTACAGCCAGTGAATTTTACTTGAACCTGTCCCTTTGGCGGGGGGTGATGCAAAGGGTGTGCTCAAGTCCACACACAGAGAAAATATATATACAGTACACAATGCTCACCCTGAAGGGAACAATTTATCTTTCCATTTCCAGAAATGAAAGTTTGTACTCAGGAACCTACCATCCAGGTAACATCTTCACCAGGTTCTTTTGAGAAACAGCATACTGCTGAAGGCTAATGATCACCTACTATGCTTGGGAAAGGCCAGGGAATTAAGAAAAACCTAGCAAAGATCTTTACAGTAAAGGAAATCTACATCTGCTACCATAGTTGACTCTGAATCCATAGTCTCCAACCCTGGCAATTTGGCTGATGGCCAAAATACTATAACTGTGTGTGCGTGCATGCGTGTGTGCATGCATGCAAACCTGGTGCTTTCTCACTGATGTACATCCCTGGACCTTTTTATTTTTTAGATAGAATCTCATTAAATCACCATATTTCTCAAGCACGGCTCAAACTTGCCGTCCTCCTGCTTCAGCCTCTCAAAGTGCTAGGGTTATAGATATGCAGCACCACATCTACATAGCTCCTTACAAGTATAGATTCTCGGACTCCACACCAGATCTATTAAATCAAAGTACCTGGGGCAATAACCTAGGAATCTATGTTTTAACAGATGCCTAAAATGCTTCTGATAAGTAGCCAGGTTTAGTAACCACTGACAGGAATCTTCTAGTACAAATGTGTGCAATGAAAATCAGCAGCCTAGAAGAGGAGTGCCATGAAAAATTGCACCTCAGGCAAAAGAGCTAATGCAGGAAACAGAAGAGAACTTTTCAGATTTTCTAATTAGTGTCTTTGGAGAGATTTGAGAGGAAACTAAATAGGAGCAGGAGGTTCCCACTCTTCCCCAGGTGCTGCCTGCCCCCTCCACACTCGTGTCAGAGCCATCAGTTCGAGCACAGTGTTCACTATACCAAGGGGACCTAACCCATCAGACCCAACCCTGAGGCTAGGGCCTGGGTAGGATTTGCACACCCTTCTGGGCCTGGGCCTTCCCCAACTTCTCATATCCAATAGGGAGGTTAAATCAATAGATGAATAGGTATAGACTGATGCAAGGAAATAGTCACATCATCTCAGTAAGGCCATAGAACAGCTTACAAAACTGCTCACATAATTTGATCTCAGTTTTATTAAAATTAGATAGAAAGAGAGGTATAGAATAATATAAAAATATGATAAGAAAGAAAAAACAATGAGCTATATTTTCACTTTTTAATCAGGATACAGCTAAGGTAACAGCAATGTACAGTTCCCTGACACCCTTCGCTGACCAGATGATCCCGGGGGTTGGGGGGATGCCCCTTGTCTCACAGAGCCCCACATCCCCAGTGGGGTTGCAGGTATTCCCTTGCAGGGTTGGAGGCCACTACATGAAACCAGGCAGGTGACGTACTTGGCACCTGCTGGTGCTCTACAGATGGTAGCTAGTTAGTTGCTGTTTTTTGTCTTCCACCAGCCAGATGAGTGAATTCCAGGATGCCAGGCCACAGCCCATTGCTAAGGGGCACACTGGTTGTGAAGAGCCAGGGTGGTAGGGCAGGAGTCAGCCTGAGGGGAGGGGAGTCAGGATGTCACCAAAAGCCTAACTCCTTGGGTGCTCTGCCTTTAAACTCTGGGCAAAGCCCAGTTCTGTTGCAGTAGCTTCCCTGATCATTATAAGAAAATTGTATGCAAGTTCAAATAAAAACGTACTGTTCAGGTCACCTCCAGAAGGCTTGAGGTACCAAGTCTGCCACTGGCTCATGGGAGATCTTCCTTTCTCTGGGCCCAAGTATTCAGAGAGGAAAAAGAAATCCTCTCCTCATAGGGCGACCCAGGACCAGGGAGGAAATGGAAGAGTTCTGCTGGGCTGTATGTTCTTTAGGGGAGGGCTGTTACCTTTACTGCAGCTACTCAGAAGGCCAGTTTTACCCAGACCCGCTGGTACAGGAGGGAAACTAGTCTGCAACCCAGAAGCTTAAGGGTGGGGCCTACTGCCCCGCTTTCTGTCCGTCCTAACCCCTGAGGATAGCCTAGTGTCACAGCTTGACTGATGGCTGTGAAATCCCTGGGTCTCTCCTAAGGTTTGTCATGGAGAAGAGGATTCTCCCATCTCAGCTGCAGGTCAGATACTCCTTGGCAAAGCCAAATTACAGCCTCCAAAGTGACTCTAAGGGATGCAAGGCCACCGGGTCTGACCCTGCATTTGGGGTTTCCTAAGCCCAAGAGAAGTGGGTGAAAGAGATCTCAAGGTTCAGTAACTAGACCCTGATTTAACCTGAGCTACTTGCTAATAGGAAACTCCGTGATGACAACTCAGGTCTCTGAAAGATTAACTGAGGCATTATTCCAGCCAAGCGAGGCAAAACCAACTGCAGCTGGTGGCAGCAGCGACAGGCAGCAGGTGGTGTCCTGCTGCTCGGCCTAAACCGGTGACCTGCTCCCTCCTGGGCGATTGCAAAAGATAGGGCCAGAGCAGGTGCCCCCAAAGAGGAAGCGCACCTGTTCCCGCCTGGCCTCTCACCACAGGAGCTTGCCTTCCTGGGCATTGCGAGCAGGGGAGGCAGCCCGCCCCAGAAGCACTTACCAAAAGTGGTGAGGTAAAAGGACAGGTCGCGGTGGGCACGCCGGCTCCCCAGGGAGACACGGTGCAGAGAGCGCTCCATGGGTCCGAGCTGTGGGCAGGGCGGGAGAGCCTGCAACTCGAGGCGGCTGTGTTTCCTTTGGTAACCGAGGTAGCAAGCTGGCGGCCCCAGTGCCAGAGTCTGCAAGAGGGAGCCGGCGGGAGCCGGGCTGCACAGCGCGCTGTTGGAACGGCCGGGCGCGCCAGGCTCTGATTGGTCCGCGCTGGTTTGAATGAGGAGCTTTCCACCTGATGGAGCAGACGCGGTCAGGGCGCAGGAGGCGTGGACACTGGGAGCGGTGGGGATGGTCACCCGCCACCAGAGATGGCTTGTATCACGAGGAGCCTGCAAGAGGCAGCGAACAAGCCTGGGCCCCTGGTGCCCGCACTGTGCTTCAAGGCTGAAAGTACCAGCCTCAGGATGGACCCGGGCCCAGTGTGCCCACTCAGGCGAGCTTGGCCTGCTTGCCCAGCTCCCCAGGCTGCAATTAGCTGAGTTACAACCGGGTTTGTAACCAGCTTTGAAGCTCAGACCTGTAATCATCAGGGCAAAGGAGCAGGCTCCTAAATGCAGGAAACCAGTGTGTTCTGCACCTGCCTTACCAGGCTGCGACCCTTCCTAAACCCTTTCTGCCTGGACTGCTCTGTAGAGCCTCCCCTGGAAGGAGAGAGAGCAGCCTGGCACAGGTCCAGACCAGAGCAGCTTGGTCCAGCCAGCCTCGTGGTCTCCCATCTGCAGCTAGGGGCATCGCACACAGGACAGGACACAGAGGGAGGCTGGCACTTTGGATCTCCTCCTGGTGAGCCTGGCGCTGGCAGGCAGCACTAGAAGAAAGGTCAGCATTTGTGTGGATTTGTCGGCAAACATTCACAAGACACCTCCAGGGAGCAGTTTCACACCAAGACATCTGCTCTGCAAATCTCTGAGAGCTGTCACTGTGGGAGGGAAAGCTGCTGGTCTCGTGTAACTCTAAAAATGGGAAGTGTGGGTATCGTCCTTGGTCCTCCGACTTCATTGCCAAGTGATATTTGTATTCAGCAACCTACTCAAGACTAGTCCGGGGGCGGGAGAGAAGAGTTATATACACTGAGTAGCAGGTGGCAGGAGCTGAGCTGAGTAGTTCACACACATCATCTCCTTTAGTCTTACCGGAAGAGTAGGACATATTAGCTCTAGTTTACAATCAGAACTTCAGGCAGAGGCTAGGCAACTTGCCCGAGGTTACAGAACTAGAAAGAGGCAGAGCTGAAATTTGAACCTAGGTCTGTCTACCTCAAAGGACATCACCCTTCTCTTCTTCCTTGGCCTCCGCACCTGCTCCACGGCCAACAGCAGGTAAAAGTGGCAAAAAACTAGATGCCACAGGTTCTGCTGGCTGCCAGTGGGGCACAGAAACCAGAGAAGGAGCCCTGAAATCAACAAACAAGTAGCCAAACGCAAATGAATCCTAAAACAGCTGGTGGACTGCTTGAATCCCAGCACCTTATGAACCCTTGCCCTGCTCCTCCCCCACCCCCACACTATGAACGATGCCCTCAGTAGTGGCAGGGCCACACTTCCTGGCCCCACCTCCCTGGCAGATGGACTTACCCACACCCTGGACTTCGGCACGTCTGATCCACTTCCTGGCTGGGAAAGTCTGAGTCCAGGCATCCTTTCTGCGTAGGGAGGAATCCTGGCTTGGCCACTCCATCCAGCCTGGTAAAATGGGCGACCTCAGACTCAAACCACAGGATGTAGACAGGACACTGAGCCCCGAGGTATTGCAGACCTGCAGGCTCGAGACCAGACCATGAGTTAAGCATGGCCTGCAAGTGCCCCCAGGAGGGGCTGATCACTCCCAGTCAAAACTAGAAAACATGGTGTTCAGAAGCCAGAGCAAAGGAAGGCCCACAGGGAAGGCAACAGTGAGGTGCTCAAGGTGACACTCCACCCTCTGCACAGCTCTGCAAGGGATCACTGCAGAGTTCTGTGCCGGGGAGACCATCCTGGGCTCAGGAGGCTATGAGCACCTGGGACCTGGCCCTAGAACTACGCAGAGCTGCCTGGGAAGAAAGGGCTGAGACCTACACTAGGCACTTCACCCCCTATCAGGAACAAAGGTCTCACTGCCTGGCAGGTCCCCTCCTGACTCCTCCTACCTGACTCAGGAACTAAGCTATTCAGCTATGAGACCCCAAGGCCAGCCTGATCCTGATCCACTCCTGGTAAGGCTCCCCTACTTAGCAGAGCCCTGGAAGTCTCTTCTTACAAGGACAGGTCACCTTTTTCTCAGGAGCTGGAGGACAGAGCTAAGTGGGCACCTGAACAGCAGCACTGCAAGAGAGACTTGTCCTATTGGCCCATATTACCATCCACAGTTGACACCCAGAGTCTTGGTCCTGGCCCTGCTTTCCCCAAAAGGGTGGGGACTTTGAGGGCCAAGCATGGCTGTTTTGTCTGACATGCCCTGAGTGCTCTAGCACCCCCTAGGGCATGCTTTCCACCTCGTTCAGTCTGCACACTCCATGCGTGCAGAAATGCAACACACACCCACAATACAAAGATAGGCACTGCACACATGTATGAAGACAGCACATCCCTTAACACATCTCATGTGCATACATATACCACACACACAGATACACTGCATACATACCTCACACATATACCCTCCATATACTATGCATACATCCTGTGCGCACACACAGGGTACATACACACATACACACAAAATACACTTGAACACATCACATACATACACCACACCTGAACACACAAATTGTCCATACACATTTTTTTAAAGACTGACTTTGTAAGAATAAAGAATATTAGGGTTTAGAAAGAAGAGACTAAAATGATTTGTTTGGGTACAGATTTATTTGGGTACACTTTCATGTTAACTACCAAAGAATCTTAGTGACTTTAAGATACCATCTGATCAAACAGCAAAGAAATTTCTAAAAAATAATGATACAACATATTTGAACTCCCAAATGTTAAAATAACAGGAAAAAAAGACAGCCGGTCAATGGGCTGGAATAGAAAGCCCAAGAAAACACTCATTTCAAAACTAAGAAAGAGTCATATTAGAAAATTATAAAAGGAATAAGCTAATTTGGAAGAAATTTTTAAAAGAAAGCAGTGAATCCAGGCATGGTGGAGCGATCCTGTAATGCTAGCACTCCTGTGTGGCTGAGGCAGGAAGATCGTAACTTTGAGTGTTTCTTGTACAAGTGAGTGAGACTTTGTGTCAAAGTAAAAAATAAAAAGCTGAGGGTGTAGAATAGTGCAAAGGACTTGAGTTTAGTCCCCTGTAACACACACACACACACACACACACACACACACACACACATACACATAAAGTATTGAAATTTATACAAAGAAAAATTAGATTTCAACAATAAAACAGCCTGGGCAATGTGGTACATGCCCATAATCCCACACTTGGGAAGCTGAGGCCCGCCTGGACTACATTGTGAGTTCAAGGTGAGCCTGAGCCACACAGTGTGAGATTTTTCTCCAAAAAGAACAAAGAAACTAATAAAACAAAAAAGCTGGCTTTTGAGAAGATTGGTAAAATAGGCCTCTGGCAAAATTTAAAAAGCAAACTACAAAAAAAAGTTTAGGAAAGAGAAAGATAGCTAAGACACAAAGATAATTTCTAAACTACAAAAAAATGACATTGCAACCTTACTGTATAAATTTGAAAATCTGGGAGAAAATGGTTTTATTTTCTAGAAAGTATACATTACTAAAACTTATATAAGAATTTGATGTTTACCTTTATAATTATAGATCTAATAGATATGTATCTCTATATTATAAATCTGTAATGGTTAATAGATCACTAATCAAAGAGAAAACAGAAAAGAAACCCAAAACTCTACCTGACAAAATTTTAGACAGAGCAAATAGTCTATTTTTTTTCTTTTTGTTTTTGATACTGGGAATTGAACTCACAACCTCATGCTTGCCAGGCGGGCACTGTGCCACTGAGCTATATCCTGGGCCCAGTCTAGATACTCTTAGAGACTTAAAGACCAATTATAAGACCTTCAAGAAATAGATGCCAAAGTAATTTAAACTATTTCAAAACAACAACAACAAAAAAAAAAACCTGGAAGATCTGTCAGTGCTAAGTGGAAGCCTACACAAAGCAATGCAAATAAGCTCAGTAACAGAAAACCATAGAGCAAGGGTCAAAAATTAAAGTAAAAGCAGAAATTAATGAAGTGAAAAACATACTATAGAAAATATGTGTTAAAAATATGGCCCATATGAACTGGGCTAACATTCTCTCAGGTTTGCCTCATTTACTTTTTTTTAAGAAAAGCTTAAAAATTTTTAATGTCGTATTTCCCAATTTTTGAATAATGACAGCTTATTAAAAACACTTCTAGATATCATGTAGCCTACATAGCACACACCTGTGCCTGACTTGAAATCTCTCCCTAGGCCAATCTGACCTAGGGTTAGATGCAAAACTACTAAATAAAATACTAGCAAACCAAATCCAGCTCATGATCAACCAGTATTATTTCCAGTAGTACAAAGGTGGTTCAAATGTAGTAAGTATATATATCTTCAGGGTTTGGCCTACAGGTCAGATCTAGCCGACTGTTTCTGTACAGCAAGTGAGCTAAAAATGCATTTTACAGTTCCAATGGTCGGGAGAAGTTTTTTCAAATTGTTTTCATTGGTCCATGTTTGCAGTACATCATGTTTACATTCACCTTAGGGAGCAGGAACGTGTATTTAACATCTTAGTTCTCTATATTCTCGTTCCCCTCTTTCCCATCTCTCATTTTCTTCTTTTTTTTCTCTTTCCTTTAGTTCTCATGTTTGCAACACGTAACGATTACACTCATCATGGGGAGTTAGTACCTGCGACAAACCTTAATTCTTTCTATGTCCCTTTGCCCCCTCTCCTCCCACCATCTTTTGATTCCCTTCCCACTTGCAAAAGATCTATCTCCCTGTTTCCTTTTATCTATCTTTTATTTGATTCTGCCTCATATTTATAGTTAGGGTTTCTCATACAAGAGAACCACATAGCGTTTAAGTTTGTGTGTCTGACTCATTTCACTTAACACTGTTTTCCAGGTGCATCCATTTCCCTACAAATGACTCAAATTTATCCTTCTTTATAGCCGAGTAGTATTCCACTGTATATAATTTTTAAAATTAAAAGCTTTGGGGGGGCGGTGCCCACACCTATATTGCTGGGAATCAAACCCAGGACCTCAGGCAAGCTATACAAGTGCTCTGCCACTGAGCTACATTCCGATCCAAAAATTAAAGGCTTTTTAGTGGTCATTTTTTAAAAGTGAAAAGTGTTCAATTAAGAAATGATAGGCTGGGCATGGTAGTACACACCTGTAATCCCAGCACTTGGGAGGCTGAGGCAGGAAGATCACTCTAAGTTCGAGGCTGGCCTAAACTAAATAGTAAAACCTTGTCTCAAAAATACCAAAAAAAAAAAAAAAAGGGCAGGGTTAAGATCTGGGGAAGTAGATCTGTGGCAGAGTGCTTGTCTAGCATGCAAGAGACCCTAGGCTCCAATTCCCGTCATAAAAACAAAGCAAAAGACTTAAAATATATGGCAAATATGTACAAAGAAGACTTAACAATCAATAAAAAAAGACAAATATACTGAAGAACATGAATAATAATTTTATAAGAGAGGAAATATAACTGATTAATGCATAAAATACTAGGAACTAAGGAACAAAAAGGAAAACAATGATTTGGCCCCATTATTTGCCTTTAGGAAATTCAAATACCATAAAACCTTGGGTTGTGAATAACTTGTTCTGCAAGTGTTCTGCAAGAGGACCGAATATTTCTAATAAATTTTAACTTGGTAAATGAGCAATGTTTTGCAATACAAGGAATGCCTGACACTGAATGTCACACAGTCACATGATCACAACTGAGCTACTAAGCCCCCCCCCCGCCCCATCTCTCTCAGTATGGGACTGTAGGGTAATCACCTCCCAGGAGCAAGAGGCTATGGAGGACATCTCATCTGCAGAGAAGGAGAAAAAGGGAGAGGAATCCTTCACTTCAAAGGAGATTAGGGAAATGTAAAATGTGGGAAACAGTGCAAAATTTTATAGAAATGCACCACCCAAATAAGGCTGTGGCATCTTTTTAATGATGATATCACATCACATTTCTGCAAAATCTTCAAAAGGAGGCAAAAACAAAGTGCCATTGGATAGGTTCCTTGTTACAGTTGCACAAAAAGAAAAGGATTTCCCAGAGCCAAATACCTAGCAGTGATTCTGTTAGTAATAGTGAGAGTCATCCTAGACAATAACCTCTCTTTCTTATCTCCCTCACACCAACCACAAAAGTTTTTTCTTTATATTTTATATTTTCTTTATTATTTTGTATTAGATTACTATAGTATAATCATTTTATACTAATATTTTTGGGTGTGGAAAGAATCATTTGCATTTCCATTATTTCTTATGGGGAAATTCACTTTGATATACAAGTGATTTGGAATACAAACATGTTTCCAGAATGAATTGTGCTCACAAACCAAGGTTTTATTTTATTTGTGTTTATACCTGAAGGAACAGAGCTAACTGAATTAGGTTGCTAAACTCATAAATTAATAGCGAAGAAACAAAAATCCAGCTCCTAACAAGAGACCCACTACAGAATGTTATCTTGCTCAAATAGAGGAGTGAGGCATAGATTAGTAGAATGAGACTTGTGCACCTGCTGACACATTAAATTCAATTCCACAAACATGACCTAAGCCCCTAGCGAGCTGAGCCTGAGAGTGGGTGCTAGGGATGTACGAGTGCACAAGACAGAGGCCATGATCAAGCAGGAAGTCGGATGAGTGTTGTGGTAGACGAAACAAGGAGGCCTCCGGAAGCACAGACTGGCAACTCACTCACCTGAGGAAGCTGGGCAGACCACAAACAGTGAAAGCAGTCAGAGAAGACTCCCTAAAGAAAGTGATCTGAGGATGACTCAGTGAAGCAGAGGAGTTACAGAAAGGACTACAGGCAGAAATAACAAAACATGGACAGGCCAGAAAACAAGAGAGTAGCACTATAGTTTGAGGAACTGAAAAATGGGAAATGTAGCAGGGTATCTAGAGTGTGAGGCAGGGAGCCCTACGCAAGAAGGTAAAAAGGGGCTGAGTCTTACCCAGCCTTCTGTGTTAAGGAGCACGTGGGGACTGCGGGTGCAGCTCAGCGGCAGAGCACTCGCTTAGCAGGCATGAGGCCCTGGGTTCAGTCCCCAGCTCTTCCTACATGAAAAAAGCATGGACTTCATCCTAAGAGCCCAGGGCAGTCATGGGAAGATTCTAAGCAAGATCCCAGCAGACTTCAGCTGTCTGAGAAACAATTGTTTAACTGTTTAGAAAGACCACAAGAGAAAAGAATGCATAGGTAGGGAGATGGCATAAAGGTTGGAGCAGACAATGCTGTTAGAAGTCTTTTCCCATTACCATGCAAAAGAAGATAGTGCTGGAAATAGCGTAGTAGCAACAGTGATGGGAAGACATGGAATCAACAGGACTGACTGGTGAACTGAGAAGACTGAATGCAAAGGACTGTGGTCTGAGAAGTGAAGTGTGCAGAGCTTTTCTTTGCAGAGAAGGAGAACCTGGCTGGGAAGATCAGGTTGAAGTGAGGGGACAGTTCTACTCTAATGCTAAGGCTGCTGGGCATGGTGGTGCACACCTATAATCTTAGCAGCCAGGAGGCTAAGGCAGGAGGATCATCGTGAGTTCAAGGCCAGTCTGAACTACATAGCAAAAACCTACCTCAGAAAAGGAGCAGGAGGAGGAAGAGGAGGAGAAAAAACACAAAAATACTGCCAAGGCTGAGTTACCTCTGTTCTAGTTGGGTAAAGACAGCAACAGTTGAATATACTGGACAGGAACTCAGGAAAAAAAAAAAGCTTCAGCTAGAAACATAGATTTAGGAATTCCCAGTGAAGCCATGCATAAGACAGGCCAGGGAGAGTGTTTGTTGTGAAAAGAAGACTCAGGATGGAATCAAGAATAGTACTAGCTGAAAAGGCAGCCAGAGAAAAAGGGCCAGAAGGGAAGACTAGAAGCCAGGCAATGCATTAAGAAGGAGATAATTGTCAACAATGTCAAATACTACTGAGAGGTCAAGTAGGTTAATAACTGAGAAGTGTCCATTGGACTTAACAACAAGGCGGTCATTGTTGACCTTCCATCCCAGAATAAAATGCTGGGAGGCAACAACTCCACGTGAATGAAAATGTACCAAATCCACTCTAAAAGAAAAATACCCTGGGCTCAAAGCCAGATAATATTCTTGGGTTAGGTTTTTTTCCCCCTCATCCTAAATTTAAACAGCTGGAATGCTTTGTTCAGTGGTATCTTATTCACCATTGAAATGAAGGATTTGTCTTTTATGTCTGTAATTTCTCCTCAAGATAGAGCACAGTGTCTGGTTTAGTGATTCTCCACAAGCACAGATGTTGGGTACTGTAAACGCCACTGAGAAACTGATTTGCTTCACATGTAGAAGCCTTTGGTAACTTAATATGTAACCAGGATCTAGGAGGGAACCAAGTTAAAACTAGAAGTGTTCAGGTGTAAGCTGAGAAGTGTTGTTTTAAAGTGAAAGAGGACAAAATCTTTACCATCGAACAAGAGTGAAATAGTTAAGTTGAGGCCAAGTCTTGATAACAGCCAGAAAAGAGAAGCAGACTGCCCCGCTTGCCTCCAGTGTCTCCATCCTTCCACTTAGGTTGGAAGCCCTTTCAGCCTTCCAGAAGAACCCATTTTCCTGGCCTGATAACCAGCCACTTGGCTTGGCACAGTCTTGCATTCCGCGGGTCCTCAAAAAGTGCTTCAAGGTTAAAGAACAATGTACACTTCTGCTTCTAGCTAAGATGGAATTAACACAGACTGGATTTTCCCTTCATTTGAAACAACTAAAAGACCTAGGCAAAATATATGAAGCGATGGTTTTCAAAATATAGGACATAAGGCAAGAAAAATCAGTGATCCCTGAGAAAAAGAAAACAAGAGGGACCCTATGAATTGGGTCACTTATTTCCAGGAGAGCCTTTCCAAAAGGGACAGGGAATCACCCAACTCCAGTTGAAGTGAGCTGAGGACTTCTGGAAGCTGGGGCAACTAATAAGACAGGGCACCAAAGGGAAGACAACCACTCAAAGGGAGAGCTCCAGGGACCTGTCGTGGAGTCTTCTGTCAACATTCTAAGCACAGATAAGTTCCAGTGTAAGGAAAGGAGCCCAACACTGGGGAAAGAACCACCCAAGAGGATTAAAGGGAACCATCTTTGAAGTTTACACAAGACCAAGATAGCCCTCACACTCGTCAGCCAGAGGGCAAGGCACCTTAATTCATGAGGCATTAGGTAGAATCCTCTGAGGGGCCTTGCCTCAGCTGTGCCCTAGATTAAGTGCTGTTCTGGTCCCATCTATAAAAAGCTTAAAATCATGACCCGAAAGGATCAAACTATTTCTAAGTAACTGCATCCCAGAACAAGCTCAAGAATATTTATAGGAATACAAAAATATCCAGCACCCAGCCAGGTAAATGCATAATATCTGCTATCCAATAAAAAGTTACCAGGTGTGGAAAGAAGCAAAAAAACATGACCCAGGATGAGGGGAAGAGGCAACCAACAGGACCCCAGACATGACGTAAGTGATAGGGTTAATAGACAAGGACATTAAAATAGCACAACTGTATGCTACATGTCAACACATTCTTTAAGAGGATGTTAAGTGTGACCCATTCCTGTAATCCCACCGTTCAGGAGGCAAGACGATTGCAAGTTTGAGGCTGAAAAAAGCAGGAACATCTCCTGGAGTTCAAGGCCAACCTGGGCTGCATAGTGAGTTCAAGTCCAGCCTGACATACATAGCCCTCTCTTGCTCTCAAAAAAAAAAAAAAAGTATATTAAGGGCTAGCTATAGTGATTGCCCCTGTAATTCCAGCTGCTTGAGTGGCTGAGGCAGGTGGATCTCAAGTTTGAGGATGGCCTGGGCCACTTAGCAAACTCCTGCTTCAAAAAGGGAGGAGGAGCTTGGGGTGTAGCTCAGTAATGGAACACTCATGGGTTTGATTTCAAAAAATAAAAAATGAGTACGTTAAGTAGAGATATGAGCCGGGTATGATAGCATGCACCTGTAATCCCAGCACTCAGGAGGCTGAGGCAGGGCATCACCGTGAGTTCAAGCCCAGCCTGAATTATATGGTGAGACCCTGTCCCCCAAAAAAACTTAAAAAGAGTAGAGATACAGAAGATATAAAAATGCACAGGTTGGGATTAATAATACATTAGACACTTCAGGAAATAAAAAATTAGTGAACTTGAAGATAAAATGAAAGAGAGATTTCAGAAATGGGTAGTGACAGGTACAAATTCTCGATGATGGGTGTGATTATCATGTATATCTAACATGTGCCACTAAAATCTGACTGAGGAAAAAAAGAAATGAGTGGCACATCACAAGCTGCGAGGCAACTTTGAGTAGCCTACGAGATATGTAACTGGAATTCCTGAAGGAACTGGAGAGAGAAAACACACTTGAAAAAGTAATGGTTGAGCTTTTTCCAAACTTGATGAAAAACTAGAAAACCAAGAAACTCAGTGAAACATAGCAGGAGAAATACTCAGAAGCCTATATGTCACAAACATATATTAGCAAACATATACCTATATACCAAAGTACATCAGGATCAAATGCACTAAACCCAGTGAAAAAGAAAAATCTTAAAAGTATCCCCCCACAAAAAAAACCCCTGCATTACAAACAGAGGAATAAAGGTAAGAATGACATCAGACTTCTTCTGGAGAACTATGTGCCAAAAGACAATGTAGCAACATCTTTAAAGAACTGAAAGAAAAAACTGTCAACTGGATTTTCTTTTTTCTGTCAACCCCAGGAGCACACGTCCACTGAGATCTACGCCTAGACAAAGATGCTGGCCTTGAACTTGCAATCCTCCTGCCTCAGCCTCTCAAGTAGCTGGATTTACAGGCCTGTGCCACCACACCCAGCTCCACAATTCTTTACCCAGCAAAAATATCCTTCAGAAACAAAGCCAAAATAATTTTTTCACATTTACAATATATGAATGAATGCAACATCTACAAATGTATAGTATAGAACATTAAAAATCTCTCTGGTGAAAGCAAATGATGCCTTATTTGCCTCTGGATCTATACAGAAGAATAAAGAGAACATCAGAAATGGTATTATCTGGGTACCTATAAAAGAAGTTTTTCTTATAATTTAAATCTCTGTCAAGGACAACATAACTCAGATAAGGAACCATTGACTGAAAACCACCCAGAGCTCCCCGCATCCCAGAATAAATTGTTGTGTGCCGCCTTGTCTGAAGTCTGATGAGGTAATTGCAAGAAGCAAACTCCAGGGAAGCTATTAGCAAGTTAGCCTTTGCAATCATGTGGGAATGTGGATTCTACTTGTGGAAGAAAATAAGAGAGATATGTTTAGTATGAAGTTCAACTACCACAGCTGACAGCCGTGGCCCAGCTGGGTTGCACTCCAGCTGGAATATAAGGCCTATGGCAGGCAAAGCCTATTCTGGGTCAGCACACTGGGATGGAAAAGGGCCCTTCCGGCCCTCAGCGGTGGATCCTAGTGGGAAGAGGTCATGGTGCCCAAGGATTCCAAACTTTCTCCAGGAAACATTCATTGGGAACCAGGCTGGTTTTCCTAAAGTTCTGACAGAGAAGTAGGTATTACCTGTGTTTCCAGATTCCTCCCGTCACTCTTGGACCCCTTTGAGGTCCTACCTCCATCACTTTAAATAAATGAAATTTATTTTTCACTTACTTCGTGGTCACCACTGACTTCTTAATGGTAAGAATCACCTCTGCTCTGGGTTCTCCTCCAGCTTGGCTTAAGTTTTCTTTCACAGCTTCTCTGAAAGTTTCTCTGTTTCATGACTCGCCCTGTCTTCTAAGAAAAGTGTGTTACCTGCAGTGCCTGAGCTCCTTCCTTCCCCAGGATTCTCTCCCCTTGAGGTCTCATGCCCTCCTAATGCCATTCTTACCTGTTGCAACAACAACTCCCAGATTTCTCTGTGTCCAACTTGGGGCCCAGGGCCACCGCAGCATTGACACACCGGCCCCCTACCTCCTTCCTGTGTGCCCACCCACCTCCCCGACTGCTGACCTAGACTGCAGCCCCACTCGTCTGCGTCCATGCGCTTCTACACAATGCCTGAGATACGCCTTCTTCACACCTGCCCACCACCCAGGTTAGAGCCTGGGACACACTTTAAACAGCTGAACCCTGCCAGGGAAGTCAGGTCTAAAGTCCGCATAAGAGACATAGATTATGAATAGCCATTATTATACTCTCGTATAATCCCTGATTTTATTCATAAAATACACGATTTCATACATAATAAGGGGAATAATAAATTTACCTCCCCTGTCTTGCACTCCCTCCTGGGAACCGTGTTCACTTAGTGGGAGGCCTGGGGCCCCGTTACTGCCCCTACAATGTCTCTGTCACTCTCTCCTCTTACTTGTGCATTTTTTTTCTTTTAATCCCTCACATCGATTGGATTTCTCTAAGTGAAGCACATATGCGGCGTAACTGCACTCTAAAGGTTTGGTGAACGAACTCTTATCTTTCCCCAAGGTCCTTCCCTTGACTTTGCCTTTCTGGTAGTGAGAGCACCTCACTGCACCAGGCTGAGAACCGACTCCTCCTCTCCCTCACCCTTTCTTTCCGGTTTCCAGCTCACTGTTCCCTCTCCCTCCCTCTGCACAGCGTCCCTTTGTCTTCGCTCTTACTGCCACCTACTAACCAGGCCTTGACCACGTCCCATCTTGACTTCTCTGATAGTCTCCCGGCTGGTCTTGCAGGTCTCTCTCCAGTTCATGGTCCATGTTGCCACTGGATTAACATTTTCTGAAGCAGTAATTTGGTCCTGTCACGCCCCCATTCAGAAGCCATCGATGGCTCTCTATTGGCTATCAGCTAGAGCCCAGGTCCTACACACATCTAGTCACAAGCTGTCTCAAGTCTTACCTCCCACTCTTCCCAGACAAGAACACCATCCTTCTTGCCTGTTCCCCAAACTTGTCCCACCTGTGTCGCTTCCCTCTACCTGGAACACCCCCACCATAAAATCTCCACTTGCCAGCACTTAACCCAGCCTTGGTGGTAACCTCCCAAAGGCCTCCTCCTTTTCCCATCACTATCATTCTTCGTACCACTTACCTCACACTGACGGAAGCATATCATGGTTTTCACTCATTCACCCATCCAGCATATTTTATTGATCATTTACAGTGTGCCAGGCACTCAACTAGGTATGAGACAAGTAACTCAGACAGAGCCGTGGCATTCACAGAACTCAGTCCGACTAATAAGAATGGACAGGCCCCGAGCCCCAACAGATGCTACGGGAAGAAAAGTGAAAGAGGGCAGCCTGAGTCAGGTGTGCTGGTGCGTGCCTGTGATCCCAGCACTCCGGGAGGCTGAGGCAGGAGGATTGAAAGTTTGAGCCCATCCTGGACAACTTAGTGACTTACTGAGGCGCTGCACCAAAGTAAGAGATAAAAAGAGTGTGAGGATAGAGATCTTCCACAGAGAAAAAGAAGAGGGTCTCATCTTGACAGGGGTCAGAAAAACAAAAGCTTACTTTCATTTTAAGTATTATTTAAGCTGAAACCTAAAGAATGAGTAGAAAGTAGGCAGGCAGAGCGAGGGAAGAAGAAGGCTCCAGGCTGAAGGGAAAGTCCTCCCAAATCTAAAAGTCCTTGGGTAAGAGATGACAGCGCTTGTTAGAAAAATTGAAAGGAAAAAAATCATGGCAAGAACACAAACAAGGTGGGAGCAGGGGAACAGCGCTGGGAGGACAAGCGAGACCCAGAGGTTACAGCCTGTAAACTAAGTAAAAGAGGCTGGGATTGGCCCCAAGGGAGAGGAAGGTTTGAAGGCAAGGTGTCCTGTGATTGATCCTAATCAGGTTGTTAAAAAGACTGAGAATGGAGGGCAGCAACCTGGTAAGAAAAGAGTGAGGCTTGGACTGGGAATAGCAAGAGGAACAGATTTGGATGCTGCGCGTAATACGATTTGGTGATGAACTGAACTCAAAGGGACCAGGAGAAGAAAAGAGCAGAGATCATCGTACAGCCTCCACGAATGCTTTGCACATAATAGCTGCTCAATCAATATTTGTGGCATGAATGAACTTATAACAAATAAAGAACAAGAAGCAGAGGAGAGTAGACTTTTGGAGATCCCAAGGTAGAGCCATAATATAGATTCAAGAAAAAAAACAGCAGAATTTATTGGTTTACATCCTCTATTTTAAACAGATGAAATCTTAAGAGAAATGTAGGGAATACAAAGTACATAGTGTCAGTGCCATAGACCGCTTTTGGTATTTCTGCCTTCCCAAATACTGTCTGTCAGAGTCTTTGTCCACCTCCCCAAAATCTTAGGCCTCTGAATTTCAGAATTTGCCACACTTCAGAAATGGTTATTTCAATGACAATCTAAATTCTTCAAAGGTAGATTCATTCATCAGGTATTTATCAAGTGCCTCCTAGGTGTCACGTTATAACCTGGGTTGTAACCATGACAATAGACATGACCCCATCTTCTGAGGAGATATCTGTCTCCTTGAGCATTTAAAATAGATCAGGAATATAGATGATGAAATGTGTTTGTTTTTCTTCATTTGCTCCCAGAGAAGTCTCTTTGGATTGTAGAGACACACTGGTCTCCAACATACCTAGAGGCTTCCTATTTTAGAAAAGCATCCAAAAAAGGGTGTCATTTTCATAATGTAATACCACCACCTACTGGTCTCAAGTAGCAGTACTGATTGAGCTAGAAAAATTTCCCTACAGACCTCTGCTGTATTCCCAGAAATGACTTTTACCATTTCTCCAGAAATTTTCCTTTCTCTATTAAGATAATCTAGGAATTTATTCTCTAACACATAACAGATACTCAATAAATGTTTGTTAAATAAATGCAAAAGTGGAAGAGCCTATTAATTTCATACTCTGGTTCCTTATGAAAGAGGAAATTCAGAAATTCTAATTCTTCTGGACTCCAAATGGCCTCTAGTCATTTCCAGCTAAAGGCAAGATTAGCCCTGTCCTTCCTTTACCATATTTGAATAAAATTATATTTTTAAGGGTCATTGAATCATGCGTGAAACCCAAGGAGCATTCTATAATTCAAAAAAACAAGAACAGAGTCCGTCACCCCCAAGGTCAGGGCCAACAACAAACAGGCTGCTGGCTCTAAGGAGAGGAGAATGTGGACCTAGGATATCTGAAGGTGCGTTTATTGATTTTGCTTCTACACACAAGCCAACCTGGACCAGGTGTCACTGGGAAGTGTGCTCAGCGCAATGTGGTGACCCAAATCCAGTGGCCCAACTCTAGCAGCGATCACAAAGAAAACAGAAAAGAATAAAAGAAAATAAGGACTATTTCTTTGGAATATAGCTTCCTATGACAGTATTTCAACAGGCTAAACTTTAGGTCCTATCTTTGGTTTACACGTAGCAAGCAGATCTCCAAGCAGGCCTGGTTTCCCAGGGCCCAGAGGGAAAATGGCAGTTAGCAGCAGTTACCTGGCTCCTCCTCCTCAGAACCTTGAGAGGCGAAAGCTAAGCGTGCCTGAGGGCTCTGCCCGCTTGGTCAGGTCCTTCCTACTTGGCCTTGGCCTTCCTTCTCGATCAAGAGTGTCACAGTCCCAGCTTGCATTTGAGAGAGGGAGTCGGAGAGGGATCAGGATACAGAGAACACAGAGGGTGGGGGACCCAGATTCTAAGCCCAGCCCCCTTCTCTTGCTGGCTTTTGACTTTTGGCAAATTATTTAACCTCTCTAGCAGGACTACCTGGTGCACTGTAAAAGCCATAGACCAATTCTAGGAGTGTTGCTTTTATTGTAATCACTGTAGTTTCTTTGAGAGAATTTTCCAACAGATGGTAGCCAGGCATTGAAAAGGTGCCTCTTTTGTAATTCACTCAAAGAACCTACAGGGCTATCATTGGCCTTGGATGCTGAGCCTAATCTAAAAAATGGAGACAAGATATGTACAAAGTTGGCCGGCGAGCCAACCAAATTAGTGGGTGTAAAGCACCGGGAAAACTAACATGATAGGAAGGGTTGTTTCCCAAAGTTCTGCTTGTGATTACCCAACTTTGAGGAATTGGGATGGCAAAAGTAAAACAAGTTCTGATCTGCATTATTTCCCCTTTGAAAATCGCAAATACCTTCTCACTCAAAACGTCCTGATTAACAAGGTAACTTTGTACTCTTCAAAGGGGTTAAAAGAATCTTCTAATTTCTGGGAGTTGCTTCACCAAGTAAACAAAGTAATTAAGTACATTCGGTTACTTATAAAATATTTAAACCTTCTCTGAGTCTTCACATAAAAGAAGGAAATGAAGGATAAACACCATCCCTATCCTCACCCCCACCACTAACCCCTAGAAATTGGCTTTGTGCTTGTGGACAGTCTGAGATAGGCTAAGAAGTGGAAAGTTGTAAATTTTTCAAAGTTCCCCACAGAAATCATTCTGCAATGTAATATACATTTGAGAAATCACTGTTTGCAGGAAAACAGCCCACACAGAACTTCTTTGATTCCTGTCACCATGAAAATTCAGCTAAGTATCAGACTAGTAACACAAATGTCGGAAAATATTGATTTGGCTTGGAAACGGAGTAGGCAGCAGATCTGGATTTCTAATTTGGTCTGTTTTGAGGTGATGTTTAATCTGCCCTCCCTGTACAAACTCCACCTAGAGTGACCGCATAATTGATTAGGGAAAAGTTTCTCTTTAGAGGAAGATCTCAGGCCCAATCACAAGTTCCACCTGTGGCATGACAATGTGAGGCTCTCCAGAGACTCCTTTTCCAGTGAACTGATCAAAATCACTTAAAAAAAAAAGTGCTTAAGGTCTCTGTGAGGGACTAGCATATAGCTCACTGGTGAGCACTTGCCTGTCACATGCAAGGTCCTGGGTTCAATCCCTAGCACTAAAAAAAAAAAAAAAAATTAAAAGTATCTGGGAATGGTCTTAACAGCAAACAACAAAAGAAGAAATACAAAAATTTAGTAAGAAGTCAGAGCCTACAGTATGCAAATCAACACCCAGGTCCTCTCTGTGCCCCCACTACAGTGAGGCAGAAACTACGCCAGCCTGGTGAACACAAGGTCTAAGTCAAAGGGACAGGATGCCAACCTTGGTCAGCTTTCCCCAGCTGCCTGCTGCCAAGACTAATTTCCAGGTGAGCAGAGCCAGTACAAGTCAGGGCTTCTCTTCCTTTACCCAGCTCCCACTGTGAAGGAGGCCCTGAGTGGGGCATGGCACCCCGGAGAATACTGGGCTCCTGGAGAGAGACAAGCCCAGGAGACCTGTGACTCCTACCCCAACCCCATCTAGCAAGAACTCAGCTCCTAACACGGTTGTCACTCAGAAAGAAGCATATCCAGAGCCTTGGCTCAGCGTTTTCCCCAAGATTGGGCCAGAGAACAAACAAATCTGGGAAGCTCACAAACATATGAAAGTGAAAACCTGAACAAACCTTGATAGCCAACAGGTGAAAGAAATCATTGAAAAAGAAATGAAAATAATCTTTCAGGTAAATTAAAATGAACATATAGCTTATCAAAATTTATAGGATACAGCTAAAGTAGCATATAGAAGCTTATAGCTATAAATGTAAATGCTTAAATATTATTAAAAAGAAAGACCTTAAATCGACAGCCTGTCTTCCATCTTAAGATATTGGGGGAAATGCACCTAAAGCAAACAGAATGAAGGATATAATAAAGACATGAATAAAAATTAATGAAATAGAAAAAACTTTTTAATAAAACAAAAGCTGGTTCTTTAATAAAAAAGATTAACAAAATTAACAAACTTTTACCTACTCAGATAAGAAAAAAAAAAGACATTACTAGAATCGGAAATAAAAGGGGAACTGGGTGTGGTGGCACACGCCTGTAATCCCAGCCAGCACTCACAGGCTGAGGCAGGAGGATTGTTGTTCAAGGTCAGCCTGGGCTACAAAGTAGATCAAGACCAGACTGAACTGCATAATGAGAGACCCTGCCTCAAAAAGATAAAATAAATAAATAAATAAATGGGGAGACATTATCAACCTTACAGAAAGAAAAAAAGATTATAAGAAATACTACAAATAATTACATGCTAATAAATGACAATTTAGATAAAATGGACAAGTTTCTGGAAACACACAAGTTACAGAAATTAACTCCAGAAGAAAATTGGTAACTTGAATAGATTTATAGCAATAAAAAGAATGAGTAATTGAAAAATTACTCATGGAGAAAAGCCCAGCCCTATATTGCTTCACTGATAAATTCTACCAACATCTAAAGAATGGTTGTAAGAGCAAACTCTTCCAAAAAAATAGAAGAGAGCACTTCCCTGATACCAAAAACAAAGACGTCACAAGAAAATTACAAACCAGTATCTCTTATAACATGAATGCAAAACATACTACCAAGTTGACCATGTAAAAATAGATATACAACATGTATATAAAGTAAAATATATCCCAGAATCCTAGGAATACAATTTTACAGATTGGCTTAATATCCCCCCAAAAAATATATATATAAAACATAGAAAAAGCACTTACAAAATCCAATGTCCTTTCATGATTAAAAAAACAAAATGAATAAAGAAAATAGCAGAATGGTAACAACTCTCTGAAATTTTGAATCTGGCACTGGAAAATAACTTGGAGAAGAAAGAAAGAGAAATTGATCCCCAGGAACCAGGAAGGAGCTGACAGGAAAATTAAAACTTAAAGAGAAATTGAAGAGACAGAACACAATGTAGAGAAAGGAAAAAACAGAATGCGCTTTCTTCCTGGCTCCAGGCTTATGGCTTGCAGGAAAGAGAAACCAAACCCACAAAGTGAAAGCTGCAGACTGCACAGGGCCTCAGAGAGAAACACAAACACAGCAGTAAAACAGACCAGTGTGTGCCACAATCTGCAGGGACAGTGCAGGGATTCTGCTCCCATGTCAGTCTAACAGGCAACAGCTGGTGAGTGGCTCCAGTCCAAGCTCCTGCCGTACCCCAGGATAGAGTGCTTGGTCAGATACCATTCCAGGGAAGGGTTGGTTTTTAATTTGAACCTGGGACTCACAGCAGCCGTGGGACAGCTTCACTTCAGGGCTTCCGGTGTTACGTTCCCACAGTGACTATGTAAGACAGCCATGGGGAGACAGCCAGTTAGGGAACTGGCTGCAAAGAAAACCCCCATAAGGGTTTGAGCTAAAGGACACAGACACACCCCTGCAGCCAGAGGCCTGGCCCAACCTGAGCTGGCCTGGATCTGAAAGCCAGTGTTGGTGCCCTCAACCTGCTCCTACTGCTGCTGGCGCCTGCATCCAGCATGGACCTGGTGTCTGACTCCCTTCTTTATCTACCAGTGTGAGCAGACATATGTCTTTACTTGGACACTGCTCCAGAATTGTAGATTCCAGGAAACACACACACACACACACACACACACACACACGCATTCAAAATCACAGAGAAAATTGTGTGAGACATGGTGTTGTTTTGTTTTTCTTATTGCTTTTCTCTTGCTTCTTCACCAGTTTATTGCTATTTGGGGAGTTTTCTTTTATCCTTTTTCCTTGATTTTTATCTTTCTCTCTTTTTTTTCTTCTTTCCTCTTTTTCCTTTTTTTCTCCCCCTAATTTTTGCCCTTATTTTTGCTTCCTATATTATTCTTTTATTCTCTTTCTCTTTCATTTTCTATTTCTCATCAGTTTTTTGAAACCTTTACCTAATTCTACAAATAGCCTTCTACTCACCAGTAGGATTTTTGTTTGTCTTTGTGTTTTGAGACAGGATCCCACTATGTAGTTCAGGCTGGTCTTGAACTCACTATGTAGCCCAGGCTGGCCTCAAACTGATGGCATTCTTCTGCCTCAGCCTCCTGAGTGCTGGAATTATGGGTGTGTGCACCACCATTTGTACCATTTTTCTCTCCTTGTTCTAATATCATATAGTTGAAGGTTTCAAATTTTTCTTCTTACATCTCACCCAACCCCTATATTACTAATAGTATAAGCATAATGCTTTATTAACCTTGAGATAGTAAACACTATAAAATTACTGTTGGGTTCTTTTCTCCCATTGGCAGATATATAGTTCTGTCACATTTAGTACATATTAGCTGTAAGAAAACCCCTGGGTTATCTTTTTTTTTTTTTTTTTTTTTATGTCTTTTTGAGGCAGGGTCTCACTATGCAGTTCAGACTGGCCTTAAGCTCACTTTGTGGCCCAGGCTGGTCTTGAACTCATAAAAATCCTCCTGCCTCAGCCTCGCTAGTGCTGAGATTATAGGCACGTGCCACCATGCCCAGATGTATCTTAATGTTTATACCATATGTGTTGGTTACTTTTCTCCCATTGCTGAGACAAAATACATGACACTCAAAATTAAGAGAGGAAAGGTTTATTTAGCTCACAGTTTGTGGAGGTTTCAGTCCATAATCAGCTGGCTCCAAGACAGGGTGGCATGGCACAGGGGCAATAGTTCAAGGCAGCAGAAGACAGAAAAAGCAGTAAGAGCAAAAAGGGGAGAACAAACCTCTTTTCCTCCATTATATTGTAAGCAGGCTTCCGCATTCTAGGGTGCGTATAGCACTCACATCATGTCTTGCCCTCCTCTTGCACAGGATGAGGATGTTTACAAAGTGAGGACCTGGCTCCTTGTTGAGTTGCTTCATTAAACTTCTAAACTTCTCAAGTTGACACCATGTATCAACCATTGCACCATAATTGTGGATTTCTCCTCTAGAGTTAAGGGTGATATATAATAGGTTCTTATGCCAGCCTGAACTACACAACAGAATTCTGTCTCCAAAATAATAAAGGAAATCATACAATAACAAATGCTGAAGAGGCAAAGAGGCTGCAGGGAAAAAGGAACCCTTCTTCACTCTTGGTGAGAGTGTAGACTGATACAACTACTGCAGAAATTAAAAAAAAGCAAGAAAAGAAAAGAAAATTCACTGTCCATTGCTACTCTGTCTATTCAACATTGTACTAGAGGGTCTAGCAGTTAGACAAAAAAGTAATTAAAAGCATTTAGAAAGGAAGAAATAAAAATATCTCTATTTGCAGATGGCATACATCAAAAAAAGTCTAACAAATCCACTAAAATACTTAGAACTAATTAGCAAGTTTTGCAAAGGTGCAGGATACATAAATATATAAATTAAGCAAGGACTACCATTAACCACTAAGGTCAGAGAAGGGATACATTATAAGCCTCCTGACAAAGACACACATCACCTATAAAATTTCCTTGCCAATAAAACCTGAATCAGCTCAAGTCTTCAGATCTAAGTAACTGTAAAAAATAGAGAACTGAGAAACCTGTTAGCACCATGGGGATGCAATCAGGAAGATCCAGATTATGGGAAAACACAAACCACTCATTACTTCAACAAATAAAATCTTAAGAAAGAAAAGTGAAAGGGAGCTGGGTGTGGTGGCTAATGGTACACACCTGTGATCCCAGCACTCAGTAGGCTGAGGCAGGAAGATGCCATAAGTTCAAGGCCAGCCTGCACGACATAGTGAAACCAAGACCAGCCTGAACTACACAGCAAAACCCCATCTTAAACCGCTCTCCCAAAAAAGGTGAAAGAGAAACCTACAAATTAAATGATACACTTGAACACACCAACCAAAAGAAAATTATGGACCTTGTTTAGATTCTAATTTCAATGTATCAATTGTGAAAAAAGGTAAGACAGAGAAATTTAAATATCCTTGGACACAGGATAATATAAAATTATAATTTTTATATAAAATGATTTTCTGGTTATTTTTATGCTTTTAAAGATGCATACTGGAATATTTGTTGGTAAAGTAAACTTTTCTTCAAATAACCTAGTTGAAGGTAGAAATATAAATGAAACAAGATTGATTGTGGGCTGGGGATGTGGCTCAGGGGCAGAGCTCTTGTCTTGTATGCACAAAGCCCTAGGTTTGAACCCCAGCACCATAAAAAAAAAAGATTATCTAACTGATAAATGTTAGATAATGGTTATAGAGGACCTCATTCACTTTTACATAGGTTTCCAACTTTCCTGATTTAAAAGAGCTGCTGGTGGGCATGGTGGCACATGCCTGTAATCCCAGCACTTCTAAAGCTGAGGCAGGAGGGTCAGTGTGAGGTCAAAGCCAGCCTAGGCTACCTAGTGAGTTCAAAGCCAGCCTGGAACTGTACAGTGAGACCCTATCTCAAAAAACCCTGCCATCCCTGGGACCCAACTAATCAATTACAGAGAAAGATAGCATACCAGCAAAGGAAGTCAGTGTCTCATTAAACATGATGATGAGTTACCCAACACGGCTCTGGAGGATGAAGTTAAGAGAAGTGGAGTGGAGCAATGAAAAGAGCTCTGGTCTAATGCTAGAAGACTCAGGTTGCAGCCCAGCTCTATCACTTCCAACATGATGACTGTCAAGATATGATACATCCCCCTCTGAGCCTCGTGGTCCTCACCTTAAAAAGGAAGTACAAATTAACTATCTCCCAGTGGTAGGGTTCAATTTTCCTTCCCAGATACTGGGTGTGTATGGGCCCACCATAACTTTTGCAGGATCCAGGATAAAAGTACAAAACCAGGTGTCCTACCCATGTGAGAACATTTAAAAATTGTAAATCAAGCTAACATAATTGTTAAAAGTACATAGAGGCTGAGGGTATAGCTCAGTAGTATAGCACCTGCTGGCAAGCACAAGGCCCTGAGTTTGATTCCCAGGACCAAAAGGAAAAGAAAAAAGAAAGCACATTCAGTCCTTGTTCCTTGACCCATATACCTTCATGACCTCTGGCCAAGTTCACTCAGAATTTATAGTCTCCTTGAGGGTTCCTCACCTGACATCTAGCATAAGAACTACGCCCAGTCCATAGCCCGCCCTTCTTTTCTCATCCCCAGGATCCAGGAAAGGTCACACATGCAGATCCTCCCATTCCCCGTGTCCAGACTCTGGATTCATCATCCTCTAAATGCCACAGGCCCCTCTTTGAGCCCTCAAGCCCAGAAGTGCACACACTGATGGAGCAGTGCTTCCTTGGGAGGGAGAACCCAGGAAAGAGTCCTGCATAGGCCACAGAAGCAGTATGAAGCCACTTGGGCAGAAAGTTCCAAGATTAGAGGTACCAGGTGCAAAATCCAAAGGAGAAGGAGACGTAGACTTGAAGGAGACATACATACCCCTAGCCCTGCAAGCTGCTAATCTAAGTACTAGAAGGTCTAGCAGTTAGACCAAAAAAGTAATTAAAAGCATGCTCCAGAATGGGGCCAGGGCATGTCTTTTCTAGAGTATAGTTGAAGCCATGGCTTTCTTTATCACATCCCAGGTACTATGAACATGAGTTTCATTATGTTAGTCTCTTTACATTTATGCAACTTCGCAATTTTACTATAACAAAAGTGGTTTTTTTTCTTCTATTATTTTGTTATAAAATTGTTTTACTTTTCCCATAAAATTTCAAAAAAGCTTTTTCTTTACTAAGAGGGTTAAGCCCAGGGCCTTTCACATTGAGTACAACCCCAGCCCTTTTAAATTTTTCCATTTTGAAACAGGATCTTGCTAAGTCACCAAGTTGCCCAGGCTGGGCTCACATTTATGATCTCTCTGTCTCAACCTCCCAGAGCGCTGGGATTATAAACATGCACCACAGGGCTGGGGATATAGCTCAGTGGAATAAGCGCCTGCCTAGCAAGCGCAGGGTCCTGAGTTCGATCCCCAGTACCGCAAAAAAAAATAAAAATAAAAAAATAAAAATAAAAATAAACATGCACCACTAAACCTGGCTTAAAAGTTTATTAAGACTAAAACATGAAAGCTGGGCATGGTGGCATGCATCTGTAATACCAGTACTTGGGAGGCTGAGGCAGGAGGATCTTTACAAGTTCAAAACCAGCCTGGGTTACAAAGTGAGCTCAAGGCCAGCCTGAACTGCATAGCAAGACCCTATCTCAAAAAGACATTAAAAAAAAAAAAAATTAAAACATGAAAAGAAAAAAGTCTTCCAAAAACCAAACTAGAAGGCTCCTAAGACTAGAATTCTGAATCTCTAAGAGCATCACTGAAACTTCCCTGTAGACTCAATTCCTTAGAAACTAGAGCATTAGGTTCTTCCAGGTCACTGAGTCCAGTACCACACACAATGAATATTATTTAATAATGATGTGGATTCCATCTCCTAAAGAAAGGAAATAACAGGGAAATCTAGAAATATCATGGAGACTGTCATAGGCCAAAGTCAGCTTCATTAACTGAAAACCTTCAGCGCTTTAGAGAAGAGATAAATGTGACCCTGAAAACAGATGCTAAGAAACATCTCTCCCCTCCTCCAAAAAACATAAGAGTGTCTTTTGTTTGAGAAGTATTGTGTTTAATCATTAAAATCATTCTGACCCTAATGGAAGAGAAGTCACTCAAACTGAATAAGAGTGGTGCTTTTTTTCCCTCACTTATTTCAGAGGCCGGTAAAAAGTGAATAAAAAAGCAGAATCGCTAAGATTAGGTCCTAGAGACACAGGGGGAGGGGAGGCCCACAGAACTGCCCTCTGTTTTCTGATAAAGGTCATTGTCCTTGGGATGGCAAGCATCCTGCTCTGGTGAAGGCTGCCCTGGGTGACACCTTCAGTCTATGTGTGCCAAGAATCCTCACTCTCTGTCCCACTGGATTGGCTGTCCTCGTCAACATCAGTGGCCTGAAGAATCCTCAGTAGTTTGAGCTCAGGCTTCCAGTCTGTTTTAGCCACTCTTTCTGAATGGATCTTCTCTTGACTGGCATTTGGGGCTTCCAATACCATCTCCGCCAAAGCACTCATATCCTCGTAAGGCAGTTCCATCGCAGACATTTTAGAATCTACAAGAAAATCCAGCCATTAATTTCACCTGTAGGCTTCTCCCAAATAACTGTGACAAGTGGAGTACAGAAAAGGAAAAGACAAAAAAAAAATAAATAAGACAGCATGACCTGGTTCCAAACACCAGAAATTCTGACCTAATAGGTCCACGAGTCAACTGTCTGTTAAGAGTTGTAAAGACTTCTCAGTCTGTCCATGTGCAGCCAAGATGGAGCCCCACTGACATGGCGACTCAAGCCTGATGGCCTTCGCAGCCTCCACCAGCCCCTGGCTACCTCTTTGGCCTGATCTACTACTCTCCTTCAAATACCAACAGCCACACTGAAATGCTCATTATCTTCCAAGCAGCCATGCTCCTCCAAGGTGCCTCTATACATGATATTGCCACTTCTGGAAATTCTTCTCCATATGGGAAAAAAACTAGATATTTAAGATCCAATTTTTAAAAATCACATTTTTTGTAAAGCCTTTCTCACTCAGTGAGGACAAGTTACTGCCCTAAGGACATGAATCCAAGGTGACCCCAGTGACACGTGTAAAACAATTCCTACTGGAGGCATAGGGAAAAGGCACCAGAATGGAAGTCAGGCGGATGGTACTGATCACCCTGGATGGAGTGCTACCCTTGCACAAGTTACCTCCTACCCCAGGCCTCAGCCCTGATTCTTCTGCCTTCTGTGTGAAGGTCAGAACCCCTGGGGATGTAGCTCATACAAAAGCCCTGGGGTCAATGTAATAAAAATGTTAATTAATTCTCAGTGCCTGACAAAAGCAAGTCTCAAAACGGAAAAAGCAACATTTCATTTTTCCTGCTGCCATCTGTATTCTGGGATTTTATTTCTCAGCCAAGCACATACCACAGAGAGGGTCCTTACCACAGAGAGAGTTGCAAGCAACAACGGCAGCTGAATGTTTATGTGAGGTGCTCTGGGTCCTCTGATCACTCTTGGCTTTCTTTTTAGCCTCCTGAAATCCGTAAGAGGAGGAATTGAGTTGGGACTTTCAGAAATGAAGAACATTTTTGCAAAAGGAGTAGAAAAGGGACTTAACATCTACCACCAGACGGAGAACAAAAAGAACCCCACCTCTCACGCATTCCTTCCCTCCCAGGCTGCACCACTTCTCCAGTGGGGTAAGTCCCAGGGCTCCCTCGCAGCACTCTACCTGTACCTTAGTAGGTGTTCTCTCCTTCTCCTCTTGTGGCTGCTTCCACTGTTGCGGCTTCCCGCGACCTGGTGACCAGAGGGCCAGGCTAATCCTCTTCGCACTGACAGCAGCCCCCCACCGCCTCCTTTGGGGCTGCCTGCGGAGTCTCACCCCACCACAGTGATTCTCCCTCAAGGTTCAGGACCAAGCCGAGCGGCTGTGTCCTGAAACTAGAGTTTCCGCATTCTACAGGTGACCCAAATGACTACAGCCACAAACAACAGGATCAGGATCAAGATAAAGTAAGAGAAATGTGGGAGCCTGGAAATCCAGCAGGTGCAGCAAAGCTACCTTGTCTCTTCTTCAGATGTTCAGGATATCGCAACGCTGGTCTCTGGAGAACAAAATTTTAAAAAGGAGGGGAGCGTGGGAGGAAAAGGGGAGAAGAGGGGCAGAGGAAGAGGGAAAAGAATAGGAGCAAGAAGAGGAGGGGGAGAAGGAAGAAAAGGGGGAGGAAGGGAAAAGAGGGAAGAGGAGGAAGAGAAGCAGAGGGAGGAGGAAGAGGAGGAGAGAAGCTCTTCTGTAGGTCTTTCCTTTTCCCCAGATGCATTTATTCATCTAGTCAGCAAGCACACTGGGAAGCCAGTGTTTTGCAGCCCTGTGCAGGAAGGGAAACGTGTGGGAAGCGAAGTGCAGAGGGAATGCAGTCACCTCTCTGCTCACACCTTCCCCTCACACTGGCTTTCACCTACACACTGCCCAAGCTCCTAGGAGGCTGGAGCCAAAGCGGGAGCACAGAAGGGAAAGAAAGAAGAGAAAGCCAACTCTTCCAGCCTTGAAAAAGGAAGGGCTGGATTTTCACATAGGGCCCTTCCTCCAAAGCACACTGGCTCTTACTTGCAGGGTGAGGCGGTGCACAGTTAGAAACATCTTAGAAGAAATCTCACTGTCAGGTCGATTCTTTTCCAAGGGAAGACTCTTTGTCATCCTATCCAGTTGTGTTTTCATCTCCGGACAAGGCATGTCTTTCTCCCCATGTAGCAAAAGCCTAAAGGGGACAGAGACAACCAGTCAGCAGCAGCTGTTTCCTGGGGAGAGAGATATGAAGGGCTCCAAATCTGAAGACATTTCTGCTTTGGGTATGGAACAGCCCCTGCCAACAGGTGCTCACTGGGGCACTCCTTTCAGATGCAGTCATGAGAACCGCAGCTGTACTTATTGTTTGCTCTGTGAGGTTTTATACCACTGAATCCTTCCAACACTCTGAGGGTAAGTGTTATCCTCACTTTCCAAATGAGGGAAATGAAGCTTAAAGAGGCTAAATAATTACCAAAAGTCAGAAAGCCAGTTAAGTTTCAATACAAAATTGAAAGGTTGTCATACTTCAAATCAGTATACCATTCTGCCTTCCATTTATCCATAATTTATCTGTAAAAATAATAGCACCTAACTGCTGGCAAGAGTTAAAATGAGAGCCCATATACAATGTGCTTAGCCAAGGGCCTAAGGACTGGGTAAATGGCCCTGGTAATTACTGTCATCCCTTCCTGTTGGTCAGTCTAAGAATGCAGTAAGCAAGCAGAAGGACATTTGCCCTGCCCTACTTAGAAAGAACACGTTGCTTGGCCCCATCCCAGCTTCAGCAAAAAGCAGGAGCCCTGGCTCTCCCCTGGGCATCCATGATACTCACTCCTTCAGCAGATCCTGAGGTAGCATGTTGTCGTGCGCCCAGACAGGTACTGGTGAGCTTAACTGCTCAGATGTATGTACTACCGGGGAGGAGGGATGCACAACCCCCTCTGGGATTCTCAGTCCTGTCTCTGTGAATTGTCGTCTTTCAGGAGGACCCCGAGAGGACTCCGCTTTCTGGAAGAGAAAAAAATGTGACAA
The DNA here is from genome assembly GCA_004027595.1 of Dinomys branickii. NCBI lineage: Eukaryota > Metazoa > Chordata > Mammalia > Rodentia > Dinomyidae > Dinomys > Dinomys branickii. The sequence goes on along the minus strand of PVLD010003536.1, from coordinate 85,708 downwards.
ACTCTCCCAAGTTCTGTCTTTGGGCCCGTTTCTTCTCATTAACACTAGCACAACCCCGACCTGTGCAACTACTTGCTTCCAGAGCCACTCCACCACTCCCACCTTCCCTCCACACAATGGCCACCCGCAGGATCCCAGTCCTATTGAACTGAGACCACACAGGGACTGCTGTTTTCTGTGTTTGTATTGTTTTCCTAGAGAGGTCATTCACTGCTCACTGAATCTATCTATATGCCCACACAGAGCTAGGAATGGGGGTTTCACAATGAATAAAGTGGATCGAGACACTACTCTCATTGACACAGCACTGACAGCTCTAAGATTTATCCAAAATCACATTTACCCATAAATGGTTAAATGAGAGCTGGAAGCTCAAATTTGTTGCAGTTTTTGTTGCTGTTGTTGCTGCTGCTGCTGTTGTTGTTTTTGTTCTTCTCCTTCTCCTCCTCTTCTTCCTCCTTCTCTCCTTCCTCCTCCTCCTCCTTCTCCTGGTGCCTCTTTGTCTTCCTCCTCCTCCCCTCGTTCCTCCTCTTCTTTATACGTGTGTATGTGTATACATGCTAGGCATATGCTCTACTGCTAAGCTACATTCCCAGCCCTTTTTATTTTATTTTGAGGCAAGGTCTCATCAAGTTTCCCTGGCTGGTCTGGAACTTGGAATCCTCCTTCTCAGCCTCCTGAATAGCTGGGATTAAAAGCATATACCATGATGCCCACCTGGGGATTAATTTTTAACTAATCAAAAAGTTCCTCTGAATACCCCACAGTTCGTCCTGTCATCTCTTCAAGGGGTTCTGCTCCTCCCTACATGGTGCAGATAGGAAAAAAGTCTGAAGAGACTTGTAATTATCCCTAAGGTTTTCATTTAGAGAAAGGAAGGGGTTGAGAAGTGGGGAAGACCTAAAAGGAAAACAAAAATATACCCTACAGAGCAATAATAAAGGTTTGGGTAAAACACTGAACTTACCCCTGCTAATTTCTTTCTTTCCTTTTTCCCATATTGGCTGAGTAAAGATGTCTTCTCAGGTAAGCTTGAAATAAGAATAACCACAACTTATTCCTATACATCTTAAACAAAAACATCAAGGATACTTGTGGAGAATGATCGTGAAGACCCCTGTCTCTCTAATTAGTATTCAAAGATAACTGGTTGGGAGCCCAGTAGTATGTACCCACCACAAAAAAGATCCCTCAACCTCCCATCTAAATCTGGTTCCCCAGCATTCTCTGGGACAATCTAGTAATTTACTTTCATAGTGTGAACATAAACTAATAATTACACACTTAGGTGTGGTTATGTCTGTCATGTCCGACTGTCCCATACAACTCTCGGAGAACAGGGACCAAAACTACTTGGTTCTCCACTAGATCGTCACTGCTTAGCATGGAGCAGGTGTTCAAGAGGTACTGTTTCACTCTGTTTGCTTCTCCTTCTCACTTGGGGAGTGGATATCAAAGTTGGAGCTCTGGCAGCCAACACAAACCTTAAAAGTACCAATGAAGCTCCTTAAAGGATGGAAGCCTTGGGCTGAGGACAACAGCCCAGAAAGCTGGAAGAGCTCTGGTTTCTGATTATCTCACAGAGCTGACATACTACTCCCCACCCATTCACTTTAGGGCTTCTTTCACATGAAAGGAAATAAAGTCTTCTGGGTTTTCTTGTTGACACTACATGTAAGCACACTATATGTAATGCATTCATGGGATCATTTGTGGAAAAAAGAGAAATAAAATTTTAAAAATTCATGAGGTTACATCAATAAGATGGCCAACTAAAAAGAAATTCAAACACATAACAAGAATCTGAAAGGCTCAGCGATCATAAAATAGAACCAAATTCTTTCCCTGTGGTTTACTACACTAGCAAGCCTTTGGGCCTTCACCAAATGACCTTTGTCCTGCCCTACTTGGTACTCAAATCCTATATGCTATTTACTGTATACCAATGTCACAGGCTATGGCAGTCAGAAGTTCATATGCTTTACTGGAAGCTCTGTCACTTCTTACTGAAGGCTAAGGAAAACTAATAAAGGAAGTGTAATTCTTACATGCTATTAAGTGTAATTCTTATGCTTAATTCCGCTATTTACTGCCATGTGAAATTTGATACAGAGAAGTTCCATGGTACAAATCTCCAAGTGTATTAAAATAGAATTCCAAACTGGGCATCATGGTGCATGCATGTAGACCCAGCACTGAAGAGGCTAGGGCAGAAGGACTCCCAAGTTTGATGCTGGCCTAGGGTACATGGAGAGTTCAAGGCCAGCCTAGACTACATAACAAGAACAAAAAAAAAACAAAAAACAAACAAACAAAAAAACCCAAAACGAAAGCATGACTACACATTCCTATAAACCCAGAACTCAGGAGGCTTCAGTTCAAGGCCAGTCAAGGCTATATAGTGAGACCCTGCATTAAAAAATGAAGACAAAAATAAATAAATAAAAAGAATTCCAGTGTCATAAAAAGAAGAAACAAGTGACCACGGCCACTTTTTTCTGCTTGTCCTTCTGTTACTTGCAGTGAGGTAGATAAAAGGGAGATCACAAAAAAGGCCTGTGGGAATTTACAGAATATAAGAATAAAGCCCACCCCCCCCCCACTTCTAGACATGGATTCTATACCACTGAATCCTTCCAACACACTTACCATGCATTCTTTTTTGATTTTTCTGGGATCCAGATGACAACCATATTTCTAACACTTTCAGGGAAAGGAAGTTGTGTCTCATTCAAATTCAACACTGAAAGCTAAAAGAAAAATATAAAGCCTACATATAATTTAGATGCCAGGTTGCTACCAGTACCAGTACCAGTTCTCGTACCAGACTAAAGGTTCAATTATCATGCTAACCAAAAAGACTGGTGGCTCAGAAGATGATAAAAAGACTTTTCCTGTCCCAAAGTCATCTCTGTAATATTCCTCCCCAAAAACAAAGTACTTCACCAGGTACTGGTAGGTACTCTGCAAGAGTGAGCATCTGTAAGTAGCCTCCTCTGCTCCCCTGTGACATGAGAGTAAAATTTATCAACCCCATCCCATAGAAGCATATCTTGAGGCTTTCCTAGGGTAGCACATTCACTGTGCTGTCTCTACTTCAAAGACTTAGATCCCTACAGATAATATAGTCAGATTTTGAGAATCAGAATAAGGAGAGAATTAAAGGACACAGAATCAAGTTTCCTACTTTCATTTACAGTCTGTCTATAATTATAGGCATCTATTTAAAAGTTAAAGTGTTAATTCTTCTCACATTGAACTTTTTAGAACCCTGCAATAGTAGGGTTTAAGGGACCCTTATAAATCATCTAGTCTATATTCCCATTAAAATATAAAAAAAGGAAAAAACTATTAAAAATAAGGTTGCCACTGTAAAAAGGACTACGGAGAAGAAAGGAGACTCTTCACTGCAAATGTTTATGCCTTTTGAATTTAGAATCTTGTTCATGTACATCTATTAAAATCATTAATTTAAAAATAATTTAAACAAGGCACAGTGGCACATGCCAGAGGCTAAGGCAGGAGAATCTAGGCAATCTAGCAAGACTCTATCTCAAAATTTTATACAAAAAAAATCTTTTTTAAGGCCAGGCATGGTGGTGCATGCCTGTAATCCCAGCACTCAGGAAACTGAGGCAGTATCACCATGAGTTTGAGGTCAGCCTGGGCTACATTAGCGAGTTCAGGGCCAGCCTGCATTATATAGTGAGACCCTGTCTCAAAAATAATCTTTTTGAAAGGGTTGAAACTATAACTCAGTGGTAGAGCAGCTCAGGGTTCAAACTCCAGTATTGCAAAAATTTAAATTAAAATTAAAAATAATAACAATTTAACCTAACCTTCTTGTTCAAAAGAGGTCAAGAAGGTAAACTACTTTGTTCATTCATCCATTCAAAATCATCTACTATGTCTTAGTTCCTTGCATTCTCGACCACATGATACATAGCAGTTAAGGGGGAAAAAAAATAAAAGGTATGCAGTTGGACTTCAAAAAACTGTAAATCCCTCTTTACTATAGGGAAGTAGCAAAGATTTTCTCCCTAAAGTTGTAATTTAGCACTGATTTACCTCTAAATAGCCATATACAGTATCAAATCACTTCCCATCTTAGCCTCTGTTTCCCTGTCAGATGCACAAGACAGACCATAATAATGTTCTTCAAACTGAAACTATAATTATGCATAGGTCATAAAAATTAAATTTTGTGAATCAAACACATATTGTTGAAAAATGAGATAGAATTAAACAGAATAGGACAGAAAATACCAGAATACCTCCCCATAGTTAGAGTAAGGATTATTCCATGATATTTTGTTATAAAATATAATTTCCATGGATGATAGTTTTAAAAGATTGAAAGTCATCAGACTAGATTACCATTATGCCTATTTAGGTCTGATATTCATCCTAACTGCTCTGACTATTAAATGACAATGTAAACTTAGAAGTTGAACATACTTTATGCAATATAAAGAAAATCCTCACCTATACCAAACTTCCACACTCAATCCCACTTAAGTTTGGGACTTCCAAAAACAATACAGCATATAAGGCCATTAGCAAAGAACTTAGCATATAGTAAGGAGCCAATATTGGATAATTACTAGCATTTGGGGGGTCATTTTTTGGATTGAACCTAGGGCTTTTGGACTGAGCTACACTATCAATCTTTTTTATTTCTTGTTTTGAGATAAGGTCACACTAAATTGCTAAATCACCCAGGCTGGCTTCAAACTTGTGATCCTCATTGACTCAGGCTCCAAAGTGCTGGGATTAAGACACATTCCACCACAGCCAGTTTATCACTACTATTATTCTGATTATAGTGATTCTAAAGAATAACATTAATGATCAAATATTTTATTCCCATTAGTAATGAGAAAAAGTTAAGGAAGTACCTTTTTGTGACTTTCTTTGGGCAATCTCTTATGATAGCTGATCAGACTTTTCTCAGGTAAACCCTTCTGCGCCCTAAAAAGCAAGAGTTGCAAACATGAAACAGAGACACAAAAGACATTGGGATGATAGAATAAGTGCTATGAGGAAAACTCTTCTACCTATCCACAGAAAACCTTGTGCTTGGTACTAACGAAATGAATGTAGGGACTCTTAAATAGACATCACATGCTGCAAACATTTTACAACTACTACACCAAACCGTATTCACAGCCTATGCCTCTGTCTGCAGCTAAATACAGGTGCATCATCAACAAAAGTGGTGCAGGGGGTGCCTGGTGACACCACTCTGGAAGGCTGAGGCAGGAGGATCACAGGTTCAAGCCCAACCCTGGGTAATTCAGAAACTTACCAAGACCCTGTCTCAAAATTAAAAATTTTAAAAGGGATAAAGATAGAGCTCAGTGGGAAGGACCCAGGTTCAGTCCTCAGTACAATCAGTCAGTCAATCAGTGTTGATGGAAATGTTCAAAATGTGCTAAATAAGTAGAATGTGACATACAATAGAAATTGTTCACCTTTAAAAAGTAATGAAATTCTAATACATGCTACAACTTAGATGAAACTTGAAAATATTATATCAAGTGAAATAAGCCAGAAGTGAAAGACAGATTTTGTATGATTCTACTTATCTGAGGTATATACAATAGGCAAATTCAAAGAGACAGAAAACAGAGATTACCAGGGAAGAAAAGGTAATATAGAGCTATTATTTAATTAATTCAGTTTCTGTTTGAGATAAAGAAAAAGTTCTGGGAATAAGCAGTGGTGATCGTCATACAACACTGTGAACTGTATACTCAAAAATAGTTAAAATCAGCCAGGAGTGGTAGCACATGCCTATAACCCCTGTACTTGGGAGGCTGAGGCAGGAGGATCGCTGTGAGTTCAAGGTCAGCCTGGGCTACAAAGTGAGTTTAAGGCCAGCCTAAACTGCATATTGAAACCTTGTCTCAAAAAAGACCAAAAAAAAGTTAAAATTGTCAATTTTTGTTAGGTATATTCACCACTATTTTTTTTAAAAACCCAGTGTGATGGTGCATGTCTGTAATCCCAGCACTCTAGGAGGCTGAGGCAGGAAAATTGCCAAATTCAAGGCCAATCTAGCTATATGGCAAATTCAAGGATGGCCTGGACTACGTTGTGAGACTCAGTTTAAAAAACAAAACAAAATCAGGTGTGACTAAATAACACCAAGAGGTATAAGATAAAGACCCAATTATCAACCTGATTTATGAAGTTCTGTGTGATGTGGACACCAGTTTCTATAAAATAAAAAGCAAGTGTCTGTATTTTCTACTCCTTGGCCTCATCTCTGATCACTCTTCCAGTACTTTCTATGTTTCAAACACAACAAACTACTTTCCTGATATCATACCTACAAAAGTGCCTCTCCCCTCCAGGCCTTGGAACACACTATCCCTGTCATTTAGTACCACCTTCCAGCCCACATCCCACCTGTAGTACTCACTTTACTACCCTGCTCACCCTCTGGACCGGGCCACTTGTGTGCACAGCACTCTGATTAGGAGCCTCCCCTGGTGCTATACACTCCCAGCACCAGTCCACTCACGACACTCACCACTCCAAATGTCCCTCCCTCCCCAACTAGGCTGAAAGCCCCCTGAGGAGGAAGGCTGTCTCTCACACAAGGTACCAGGACACTATTGTATACCTGGCATCCAACACGATGGCCTTCACTCAAAGAGGTTTGTGAATTAGGGGATTGGGGCTTGCGGTTTGACTGTTTTCATTTTTATTTTGGGGGGTTTTGGGGGGGTGTTTGTTCGTGGTACTAGGCATTGAACCCAGGACTGTCATATTGAGCTACATCCCCATTCATGCCTTTTTCTTTTTTATCTTTTTTTTTGAGATAGGTTCTCACTAAGTTACAAGTTGCAGTTAAACAAATGATGTCATATCATGACTCTTGCCTTCAAAGGGCTTTCACACCCAGTTGAGCACATGGGACACAGGCATATCCACAAGCTTACCAGGGACAATGAGTGCTGGAGTAGTTTGGAAAAGTAAGCACCCAAGGTTAGCAGTAAATTGAGCAAAGTCAACCCTGACAAAGATGGGACATATCCATCCAGCAATATTTAGCGAGCTTCTGTTTTGTGCCACACACTACTGAAGGCACAGGAGACAAGGCAATGAAGAGAAAACAGCCCTGGTTCCTGCACCCAGAACCGACGTTCCAGTGAAGGGAGGGAGGCCAGCTGAAGACAAATGAAGTAAGGTTAAATAATGGCAAAGTTATAGAGAAACTTCATACAGGGTGCCCATGGAAGATCTTTATGTAAAAACAACTTCTATTTTGCCCCTAGGAGACATCTGGCAATGTCTAGAGGCATTGGGTGACTGTCCCAACTGCCAGTGAGATACTGCTAGCATTCCAGGGATGCAGTGAGACATCCAGTGCTGCACTGGACAGTCCCAACAAAGGATGAGGGACCAAAGTGTCAACAGTGCAGGCTGAAAGCTCTCATCTTGGGGAAACCACTCAGAGGGAAGAGTTGTTCCATAATCCCTATTCATGGAGTGGGATTATGTGAGGAACACATAGAGTCATGGTGTGGCTGGAACCTAATGAACAAGGAAAGGAGAAATGCAAGATGTGGTCTACTAGGAAGGCAGAATCTCATGCGGCCATATAGGCCATGCCAGGGATTTAATGAAGCACAGAGGAGGTGAGAGCATCTTTAAAGTTATGGAAATTACATGAGCAAATGTCAGAGACAGAAAAGAAAGTCAGAAAACAGTCTGGCTCAGAGGAAAAGTTGGCATCAGAAAGAGGATGGTTCTAGGAGTAGAGAGGAGTCAGGTAGGAAAGAGGCCACAACTCCAGAATGAGTAGGCATGGAACCATTCTCTAGTAAAGATTAGAGCTTTCAACCCTGCACTGTTGACATTTTGGGTCATTCATTCTTTGTTAGGACTGTCCAGTGCAGCACTGGATGTTTTACTGCATCCCTGGAATGCTAGCATACTCTGTGAAAGGTGATGGGAAAAACAGTATTTCCTGAAGCCTAATCAGTTGATCATTTGTCAGACTGTTTAGAAGGGAAGGGGCAATAAGAACAGTTTATAAATCACTACAGGGCTGGGGGTGTAGCATAACGGTAGAGCACTTGCCTAGTTGTGAGAGGCCCAGGGTTCAATCACCAGCACCACAAAGTTATGGGGAGGGGAAGGCAGGAAAAGGGAAAAGAGGGGCAGGAAGGGGAGAGGAGGGGAAGGCAGCCACTGTAAACACCAGACAGTAAGTAGGAAAGCAGGAAGACTGAAGGAGAACGCATGGAAGCACAGCTGACTGGATGAGGTGGCCCTGAGCACACTGTACACCTGGGCATGGCAGGACAAGTGTGTTGTGTGCCTGTGTGTGAGTGTGAGACACCAGATCCTGGCTGTGTGTGAGATGCTGCCATTTTCTCAGGACTCAAGTCCTAGGGACCCTGAAAGTGGTCTTACCTTTCCAATGTTGTTTTTAGCTAAGAAAAATCAACAGGAACTGCCTACATGGAACATGAGAAAATAAACTATTACAAAGACCACTACTAGCACTTGAATTCCAGGCAATAGGGTCTTCATTTTTTTTTAACCAATTATGCAATTTAACAATAGGGTCTTCAAATTGTAAAAGTCTCATTTTTTTCACAGACAGTTGTCCCTCAGTTTCATGTATCAGCAAGATCGGGTGCCCAGACTTTCTAAGGAATTCAAAAAGAAAAGCTTCTCTTTCTGCCTCCAGGAGCTTACAAATAGTTTCATACCTGAAAATAAAAGATAGGAAGGATGACGTGTGGACAGAGTTTTCCGATGACCTACAGAAGCTGGTAAGATAGTCCCTGGTCGGGGCCGACTTGTGTCTCCTTCCCCCAACATTCACCTATTAAATTCCTAAGAATGTGACAGTATTTGGAGAGAGGGACTTTCACAAGATAATTAAGGTAAAATGTCATAAGAGCGGGCGCTAAACCAATATAACTGGCATGCTTGTGACATGAGGTGACAGGACACAGGCACACACAAAGAAAGACTATGCGCAGACGTGAGGAGAAAACAGGCATTTACCAGCCAAGGAAAGAGGCCTCAAAACAAAACAACCCTGCAGACACCCTGATCTCATACTTTGGGCCTTCACAATTGTGGGAAAATGAAGTGTATTGTTCTAAGCCATCCGGTCTCTGGTACTTTGCTCCACAGTCCTAGCAACCCAAAACAGCTCCATGCATGAGATCCTAGAAGACAGCGGGAGGGCTTTGTTTATCTACCCCTACTCATCACTTCTGTAACTGAGTTAGTGCTTTCTTTCTAATCCAGCATTCTCAAAGTCTAACACATGTGCAAAGGAAAGGATAACCTAGAATTCTGAGATGACAATCTACTAGAGGAAGATACCATGATAATTTACCTGCCTTGAAATTTGGAGGCAAGCTTTGAGCCTTGAGACAATAAAGAACAGGCTTTAGTGAAGGCAAGTTCAGGTGATTGCTGATGAGCAAGTCTCTTGGGCAGGAAGCAGGAGTCTGAGATGTTCACAATAGTGAGCCCTGGGAGTTTATCTGAAAAAGCAGATCAGAGGGAAACGTGTAACGCATAGAGAAAGGGAACCATACAGAAAGAGTTTAAGGACCTCTTGAGAAGACAGAAGCTGTCAAATTTACCTTCAGCAACCACAGGAGTTTTGCAGGGTGAGCTCAGGATTCGAGGATGGCCCCCTTCAATTCGACGGACAGCTGCCCAGCACTGTGGATGCGGACAAACAGCCAAGTCACAGATGGTTTCATCCCACTGGCTGTCATCTGGCAAGACCATGGCTATATATGGTTTAGGACAAAGACCAATCCTGCAGCTTTCTGAGAATCAACCACCACATAATTAGGGAATAGTATTATACAGTAGCCATACAGTTCAGATCTTAACTTGGACTCAAATCTTAAACTATTTCTATTGAACCTATATAGGTAAAAGGTGGACACAAGTAAGGAGTAAGGAAAGCTTGACTGCCTAAGCAAGTATGGAAACAACTTACCATACGGTCAAATAGCAAGTCTGAAAGCATAATGCACTCTGGTCTCCTAACTGGCCAGTTAATAGCTAGGTGACTCGGGATTTAACCAAACCAAGTCTCATGTCCTCATTTGTACAATGAGGATAAGCCTGCTTCGTAGTCATTATAAAAATGAGTTAATGGATATTAAAAAGTCTGGCATATAGTTTAAAATAAATATTGGCACCCTTTCTTTTTCTTATCAGTCATTAGGGACTAATGCCACTATCTCTGAAAAGCTGTACCAAATTACAACCAATTAAGTCACAAAAGTGCTTTAGATGGCTCAAACCTTTGGAAGACAGGCTTCATTTTTTCAACATGTTTTAATTCTCATGTAGGCAGATAAAACAGCCATCGGCAATGAATGGGTTTCTTCAAACCCCAGGTCAGTACACTTGCAACTATCTTTAGCCTTTCATTCATCCACTATATGGTCGTGGCCAAGTTACAGTACTTCCTCCCTCTCAGCACGTTTCCTTATTAAAGGGAGGAAGGTGTTTTTATATACGATATATAATAGGTACTCAACATTATCTTTCCCTCTCTAGAGATTTTTGTTGTTTTGGAACAGGGTATTGCTATGTAGTGTAGGCTGGCCTTGAACTCACTGATGTAGCCTAGGCTGGCCTCAAAGTCACAGCAATCCTCCTGCTTCAGCCTCCTGAGTGTGAGGATTATAGGGGTGCACCACGCCTGGCTCTAGAGATGTTTTACATGTTCACTATCACCTTATCTCTGACCCTACTACCACCTCCACTATAGTGCTGGGGCTGATCCAGGGTCTTCACACTGAGCTACTTCCCCAGCCCTTATAAAAATTTATTTTTTATTCTGAGACAGGATCTCACTAAGTTAAACTGCCCAACTGGGCTTAAATTTGCAATCTTCCTGCCTCAGCCTCCTAGGGTGCAGGGATAACAGTCATGCACTAACACACTTGGCTTCTAATAAAGTTTTAGGAACACTATCCATTCTTTTTTCTATGAAACACTTTTATTACCTACCAAATACTGTGTGAGAGGACCTACTTTGGGCATGAAGAACAATAATAAGCAAACTCTGGTGTGTGTGTGTGGTACTGGGTTTGAAACTCGCATCTTTGCATTGAACTATATCCTATGCTGTTTGTTGAGACAGGGTCTCACTATGTAGCTCAGACTGGCTTTGAACTCACAGCAGTCTAGGCTGGCCTGGAACTTCCAGTGATCCTCCTACCTCAGTCTCCTGAGTGTTGGGATTACAGCCATGTGCCACCATGCCCAGCTCCCAGCCCCTTTTTTTGCGGGGGAGCAGTATTGTGTTTTGAGACAAGGTCTGGCTAAATTGCAAATTGCCCAGGCTGGGTTTGAACTTGTGATCCTCTTGCTTCAGCCTAAAGGAATGTTGGGTTTATAGGCTTGTGCCACCCTCCCAGCTAAAATTTCCTGTTCTTATAATTTAGATCAAAGATAGCAAACTATTGGCCTAGGGTTGCATCTGATCTGTGACTTGTTTATTTTGACCAGAACTGTGAGCCAAAATTTTAAAACTCCAAATTTCTGGCTCCTGTTAGAGATCTCAATGTCTGACAACCCTGGGCCCAATTCCAACTAGACAGCCACTGGTTGAAGCTCAGCAGCTTCTAATGTCTTTAAATTAGGCCTCTTCTATCTTCATGCAAAGTTCCCTCACCAGAAGCAACATTCTCTGACTGAAGTAGTTTCAACTGCCATTTATCATACTGTCCCTATTGCGGGGTTTTTTGTTCTTTTAGGTTTTTTGAGACAGGACTTCCCTAAGCAGTTTAGGCTGGCCTTGAGCTATGTATCCTAAGCAGGCCTCAAATTCGTGGCGATCCTCCTACCTCGGCCTCTTGAGTGGTAAGAATACAGGTGTGCAACACCAAACCTGCCCTTTTGTTTTTCTGGTAGGGAACTATTTCTCTGTACCTATGTTTCTACCAACAACAGAAAAATGAGCCTTGAGATATGTTTCAAGAGAAAAAAATACTCACTCTCCTTGGGAGGGAGAATTTCTACACATGTAATATGAAAATAATACAATTTAAACCTCGGCTTGGTGGCTCACACTGTAATACCAGCCCTCTGGAAGCTGAGAGATGAGGAACACTGCCAGTTCGAAGCTAGCCTGAGCTACATAATTCATAACAGCCTAAGCTACACAGTGAGACCCTGTCTCCAAAACAAACAAAAAACACCACTTAAAACGCCACTACAAAACCTCAGGAATTATTTCCGCAGGGAAAGAAATATAATGAACAATTGATTTAATGAACTAAAAAATAAATACAATTTTAACGGGGGTTATTTTTAAATGCGAATATGATGTCGCATTTCCTTACAAAACAGCGGTTTGTCACCCTCCAGTTACCTGCTCAGCCCGAACTGGGCCCCCAGGTCTCATCAGGCACATCTCCATAATACCAGCATCAGCGCTGTGTTAGCAAAACGACTTGCGCTGGAAAACAAAACAAAAACTCGGTAGCACTTATCCTTAAAGACTACTATTACAAAGTTACGAGGGGAGAAAAGATATAGTCATTGATTTCACCAGAGTAGAAAAAACTTCCTCGTTTCAAGGAAAAAAAAAAGTGGGAAACGCCAACTTCACGGGACCGCAGTCCCGCAGAACTAGCGCGGGTTGAAAATAACTTCACTTCGGAGCCAAGGGGTAATTTCACCCCTCACAGCGCCCGAAGGTCTCTAGCCCCGCCTCAGGTTCCAAGGGGGCCAACCCTGCTGGTTTAGTCCAAGCCTCTTCCTCCACAGGAGCTGCCAGACCGCGCTATCGCCAAGCAGCGACGCAGAGCACGATGGGACACAGACGGAAGCCTTTGTGAGTCATACTTCATCGGTGAGAAAATTCCACACGTAGTAATGGCGTAAAGAAGAGAACCGTAATTAGGAGTAAAGTACGGAGCACAGTGGGGGCGGACGGAAGCCCCGGCAGGCCAAAACCTTTGCAGCGTGGAAAGTTCAGAGGCACTGGCGATTTGAGGAGGCGGGGCTGGGTACCGGAGGGAGGCTATGACGCGCGGGGCACTGTGGGACATAGTGTGGGCAACGTGGGGCTGGACGGGTGCCTCAGAGGGTCAGATCGTAGCGACGCGGGAAGTCTGGACAAGGTAGCCGCCAGAAGAGGAGGCCTGTGGCAGAAGAGCCTCGGGCCCCTTCGTTGGCAATGGCGGAGAGGCCCGAGGACCTAAACCTGCCGAATGCTGTCATCACCAGGATCATCAAAGAAGCAGTGAGCTGCTCGGGCAGGCGGGTGGCCGGGGGCAGACCAGAGGGCCGGAGCGAAGCGGGTCCTGGACCGGCAGCTTTGCTCATCCCAGTTCTCCTCGCAGCTCCCGGATGGTGTCAACATCTCCAAGGAGGCTCGCAGCGCCATCTCCCGCGCAGCCAGCGTCTTTGTGCTCTACGCCACATCCTGGTGAGCTTGGTGGAGGAGTAAGGGAGGCACAGAGGGACCCCCTGGCTGGAACTCACAGACCCCAATAATGGTGTCTTGTGTTAGCGGGGAGGGATTCACGGTCTTCCTCCAGTTCTAACAAGTGGTGAGGCGGATTAAACAACAGAGTAACGTTATCCAAGCCTTTTTTCTACAGAGGACAAAAGCCGCGCGCCTAAAACGTAGTAGGCTTTCCCACCCACCTTTAGATGATCCTTCCACAGCAGTACCACACGACAGAGGAGGAGGGTGTCAAACACACCCAATGGCTTTTGCTTTTGTATTTTTCAGTGCCAACAACTTCGCAATGAAAGGAAAACGCAAGACGCTCAATGCCAGTGATGTGCTGTCAGCCATGGAAGAGATGGAGTTCCAGCGGTTTATTACCCCGTTGAAAGAAGCTCTGGAAGGTAACAGACCCTTCGGTTTTCTAAACCATGTAGGAGATGGTCATCCCGTGGGACCTGTTCATCTGGTCTTGAGGGTTTAAGTCCATTAACTGGACGCGACTCGACCCAGTTCAGTGTGCACCACCTCAGACCACTTCCGTGCCTCAGCTTTTGCGGTGATACAGCGGAGCTAGCTGCTGCGGTGTCTCGTGCCCTCTTGCAGCCCTGCCTCCTAACCCCTTCCTTCCTTCCAGCATACAGGCGGGAGCAGAAAGGCAAGAAGGAGGCTTCAGAGCAAAAAAAGAAGGACAAAGACAAAAAAACAGATTCTGAAGAGCAAGACAGGAGCAGGGATGAGGATAACGATGAAGATGAAGAAAGGCTGGAAGAAGAAGAACCGAATGAAGAGGAGGAAGTAGACAACTAGTGGACTGTGGCGCCCTGGAAGCTACCACTCGGAGACATGGTACATGTTTATGTGACGCTTTTCCCTGCTGGGCAGAGTAGTCTTAGGCACAGGTGCCTGGGGAGATCAAAATAAAAAGTGATTATCATCAAAACCAGCATCTCGCCAACTCTAAGCATCGGAGTTGTGGAATCCTCTTTCGTTTAATCCATCTGAAGGTTATTACTTTTTTGGCAAGAGGGATTCTGAATGGCTAATTAAATTAGTGCTCTGTTATCTTGTTTACTTATGTGTATGGTTATATAGTTTTTTAATCACCAGTCTTTCTGCCCTTCCAAAAAAATAATAATAACTTCTATGCTGCCTGCTGTGTTCCAGATCACAGAGGCAGTGAAGGCTCAGGAAAAATTAGGGCTTTGATCGTCATCAGCCATATTTGATTTACAGTAGCTTGTTAAGAATGTTCAGAATGGACTGGGCATGGTGTCACAGGCTTGTAATCCGAGCTGCTTGGGAGGCTGAGACAGGAGAATTACAAGTTTTGAGCCCAACCTGGAAACTCCATGAGGCCCTGTGACCCCCCCTCCCCAAAAATAGATAAAAGAGGCTGGGTATGTAGCTTAGCACTCCCTCAGATCTGTCTAAAAAAAAAAAAAAAAAAAAAAGGTAATCTGTTCTGTGGTTTCTTCACTTGACAGCATTAACTGAGTTCTGTTTTCTCTAAAACTACTTGGCTTGGGGCCTTGTGCGTTGCCTGTAGGCATCTGACCTGCTGCTGGTGGTTGTGCTGTGGGCACAGTGTGCTCTTAAAGTAGCAATGTAGACTGGAAGTCGTCACACAAGAATGTTTTACAAAACAGATGGCTTAATACTAGGTTTACCTCACCCGCCACTGTACAGTTCAGGGTTTGTTGTCGCCTCCTGGAAGCCGTAAAGGCCCGGGCTTTCTCATGCTTACATGTCTCACTTCCAGACCTGTGGCTATGATTTTTCATTTCTATTCCTGACGAGTTCAAGGCTTTACTTCCTCTAAGCACAACTTTCTCCATGTGCTTTTTGCTTTGTGTTTCTTTTCTGTTCTCCTCTGCCTCCCATTCCCACTTTTTTTCCCTTTCTAATTCATCTACAAATCTAGCAACTTTGAAAACCTGCTTAATGTCCCAAAATGCAGGTTCCTTAGTTCTAAACCATGTCTTAAAAATGATTTTGTGAGCCAGGCATAGTGGCACATACCGGTAATCCCAGCACTTGGGTGACTGAGGCAGGAGGATTGCCACAAATTCAAGGCCAGCCCAAACTACTTAGCTAGACTGTATCTCAAAAAAAAAAAAGATCTTGTCAAACTCCTCTGAATATTGAGAAAAATCTGATGGTGCTCAGGAATCTAACCCCCTAGCCCAAACGTCACCTTGACCTGCTTCTAAAGTGTCAGTTGGCTTTTCTTAGCTTTTTTTCCTTTCCATTCAGTGTTTTGGGCTCTTGTCTCAGTTGAGCACTCGGGATTTGATAGGTCGTGTAGTGTAGTTTGACACTGTTCACTTGTTAAATGAAAAGTTTGTTAATAAATGACTGATGATTGCTGAGATTATAATGCTTTGTACAAATAAAAAACATTTCTTGTTTAAAGTGATGACTCATAACTATATAATGGTAAGTATGCTTTTGGAGAGAACACACTGATCAGTGCCCTGCACGGTATTTGGGGAGTAGCCTGGGCCAGACGTTTGTAAACACAGGATCCTGCATCACCTTGAATGACCAGCAGATGCTGCTGTGCAATCATAGCAAGAGTTTCTGGCGGCCCTAGCACCCTCTAGTTAGTACTAGATTGTCCACACCTTCATTTAATGAGCCTGTCCTGTGTCTGCCATTGTTGTCAGTGCTTTTAAGTATTAATTCATTAACCCTCAGAAGCGGTGCTACTTTTACTGCCATTACCACTTAACTGAAACTGTTACCTCCTACCTGTGTAGCTTTTTCAAATCAAACTTCTAAAAAATCGTTTCACAAAGATACAACCCCAGTGGTCACTTGATGTTAATGGCTTTTTCCTTCTCCACAGCAGAAACATCCTTTCATAATTCCCATGAGCACCACTCAAGGCTAAGGCCTCAAGGGTAAGGCCTCAATGCCCGTCTGAACTCCTGAGGCTTCCTTTTAACTCAGTTTCCTGCCTGTCCCTGCTTCCCCTAGCAACGCCTGTGTTCTGCTTGCCAAATGGATCTTCCTGGAACACAGCTGTATTACAGTCCCTCCCTGTTGCCTATAAAATCAAATCCACCCCTAACCTTGTTCAAAATCTTCAAAGGAGGATTCACCCTGTTTTAATCTATGTTCCAAAACAAAGCTGTATATGCTCCAGTCAAGAATGAATCCAAAAAAAATCAGATGTGGTAGCTCATGCTTTGTGCCCGTAATCTCAGCACTTTGGGAGGCTGAGGCAAGAAGATCACCACCATTTCAAGGCCAACCAGAACTACACAGCAAGACCCTGTCTCAAAAAAAAAAAATTCCTTATGGTTTTAGCCCATCTTACTTCATTAATCAGCAAAGTTTAGCTTCCTAAGAAATACATGTTTTTAGATGAGTGTAGGGGCACCTGTAGTCTCAGAAGTCTGGCTAGGATTGTATGTGCAAGCCCAGTCTGGGTAATTTAGCAAAACTGTCTCAAAAATAGAAAATGGCTGACAATGCACAAAGAGTGACCAGAAATACTGTAAATAGTTAAAATATTACAGTAAAAGACACATTTCTATTCCCCTTAAAACACAGAGTGCTTCAAATATCCATCATTCTTGGTACTTTCTAAAGCAGTTCTGCAAGTCCTCTGTTGAGTGTGATCCAGAACTACAGTAAACACTGCTATTGAGTGTCATCCAGTGGAAAAGCAAGCTTCTAAAAACATAGTGCCGCCTTACCCTCCTTGTTCACTGGATATGACACTGACTTCTGACTCTTCCCTAAAGTCAAAATGACCATGAAGAGTAAACTTGTTTACATCAAGACATCAAGGCAGGTATGACTGCAACTAGAGACAGTCAACAAAAGCACTTCCTACAATGGCAAGAATGATGAGGTCGGCGTGTTGGAAGCAAGGGGAATTAATGACGATGTGTCTTTTACTGTCATGATTTTTTTTTAAGCACACACTGATTGTACCTCATAGGTTAGTGCAAAGGCCCAGGGTCCAATCCCAAATACTGTAAAATAAAAAAGAAGAAAAATACGTTTCCTGAGGGAAATGACTATAATTTAAAAGTACTGTTTTTGTAGTGGTGGTGGTGGTTTGAGACAGTCTTGTTCTGTAGCCCAGGCTGGTGTTGAACCCAATATCTGTGGCCCAGCTTGGTCCGAAAGTTGAAGCCTCCCGCCTCAGTGTTGGTATTATAGGTGTGTGCCACCATTCCCTGCTCAAAAGTACAGAATTTTAGCAATTTGAGATCACTCATCCGTTTTTCCCAACCAGGCTAATCCTTTTCATATTTTTTGAAGCATGTGCCTGTGTGCCCAGAGATTGTGATGTGGATTCTGGGGAGTTAGGAGGGTTCTGTCATAACTCATTAAAAATAACTTCTGTGGTCTAGCCCCCTATTTTTAGGGATGGGAAATGAAGGCTTTTTTTTTTTTGGAGACAGGGCCTCGCTATGCAATTCAGGCTGGCCTTGAGCTCACTTTGTAGCCCAGGCTGGCCTCCAACTCTCAACTATCCTCCTACTTCAGCCTCCCCAGTGCTGAGATTACAGGCATGCACCACCACGCCTGGCAAAATTAAGGCTCTTTAGAGAGAAGTGCTTCGTAAGGATTTTACCACAAATTTATGGGACATGAGAATGTATCCCAGTGGCATTTGGCCTTGTCTGTTTGTTTTGGTTTTTGTGTGTTTATTTTTGTTTTTCTTAGGGTTTTGCTATGCAGTCCAGACTGGCCTTGAATTAAGTAGCTGGCCTGGCCTCCAGCAAATTGAGATGAAATTCACAGAACATAAAATTAACCATTTTAAATGATTGATGTAGTCAACCCATTAAGCAGTTACTCCCCTTGCCTTGGCCACTCAGGCCCTTGTAACCACGTCTTGCTCTCTCTTATTTCTGGCCCCATTAACCTCACCAGACCCCTCTCATTCCTACACAGAACTGCCCCAAGCCCCCTCAGGCCTTCGATCACATTTCTCTGTACCAGTCAGCCTGGTCCCTGTCAAACTTCCAGGGATTTTTTAATGCCCACGTCTATTACATCACATCTCCCAAGCCATCTCCCATGGCACACAGTAGGCCCTAAGTAGTTAATTAGGCTGGGATTAATCTTCTCTGAAAACAAGGGACGCAGCCTGGTGCTGAACTCAACAACTTTAAAATGTTCCGTCTGCCAAAATGGACTTAGCTATTGTGTGAAGCATGATCGTGTTGTTCTAACGGTGACATCCGATTGTTCTTTCATCAAAAAAATGAACTGGACGCCAGTTCAGAGCATGCTGTAAAGTGAACACAGGGACAAACCTGGAGCTGCAACCGCCCCAGACTTGTCACACGCAAGGTCCTCTCCCTCGAGATTCCTGCGCCCCACGTGGGGTCTCTCCGGCCTTTCCGCGCGGGGGAGGGGCGGGCTCTCCAGCCTCTCCGCCACTTGATTGGCCAGGGCTCTAATCGGACTGATACTGCTTGGCCGCGGCCGCAGCTGACCTGAGTGCAGGGAGAAAGCCCGCAGGGGGCGTGGCCTGCACGAGTGGGGGAGCAGCTTCCGGGCGAGCTGCCCCGCCCCCATGTGGGCTGGGTAGACCTGCGCGGGCGGCTGCGAAAGCTGGAGCAGGGGCGGCTGGAGCAGAGGCACCGATCGGTTAGAGAAGCAGGTGAGCGGGGGCCACACTCCAGGAGGTGGCGGGCTTGGAGGGCGGCTCCAGAGTGAGGCAGGGCTGTTGCTCCCTGAGTCCCCAGGTTGTGCTGTGCGCCTGTGGCGCTGGCGCTGGAGCGGAGCACGGGGTCCCCATGGGCGCTTGTTTGGGCTCGATGATCCTGCAACAGCTGATGTTGCCCGGCCCTGGGTCTCCTCTCTGGGGTCCACCCCACCTCCCAAGACTGCCGAGGCAGCTGCAAGAGTGCGGAGCTGGAGGTGCCTCGCGAACTCCAGGAGGGAGGTGGGAACAATAAGAGCCGCTGGTGCTGGGCGCTGCAAGCCGCAGCCGTTCATTCCTTACAACAGCCCGTTGAGGTCGGTTCAAGTCTCCATTTACCAGATGAGGAAACTGAGGTCACATGGCTGGAAGGTGACAGAGCCAGGATTTGTGACCACATCTGTTGGATTCCAGACCACACACACTTAATCACCCTGCTACCAGCGGCAGCCAGGTCTAGTCACAAGTCTCTTTCCCTCCTCCCACTCCTTCATCTGGAACCGTTAAGCCCATATGTGCTGGAAAGAAATTTTTAAATCCGGCCTTCCAGGACTAGGATCATGGTGGACTTTAAGGACTGGGCTGCTGAAGATCTGAATTCGAACTCAGGTTTGCAATGATGCCCACTTTCATGGTTGTTTCACTGATGTAATCAGCAAGCTTTAAGACGCATGTTCTGGGAATCTGTAGAAAAGATAACCTGTCCTTGCCCCAAATGGCTAAGCTAAAAGAGAGTGAGTCCTCAAAACCCTAGGACCAGGCTGGGGTTTCATTCTTTTATTAACTTTATTTACTTTTGCAGTAGTGGCGCATGAACTTGGGGCCTTTGTACTGAATTACATCTCTAGATCTTTTTAAATTCTTTTATTTTGAGACCACCTAAGTCACTAAGTTGCCCAGGCTGGGCTCAAATTCGTGATCTTCCTGCCTTTGTCTTAGTGCTAGGATTCCAGGCTTGCACCACCACCACAACTTTATTCTTATCTTTAATCCTGTATCTAGCACTGCTGGGGGGCAGGGGGGAGGCCACAAAGTAGATATTCAGGAAATACAGCGTAATTGAAGGGGCAGCCAGTCATTCCTTTTTCAGAACTGCCTGATAGCTGATGTCCTGGGCCCTCCTGGGGCCCTGGATTTCTCAAGCTGGCCTTTCTACCTAGCTGGCCCTCCTGCCTGACTCCTTTCCAGTCAGTGCAGAGCCTGCCAAACTTGGCACCAGCTCCCCACCCTCTGTGCCAAGAGCTCAGCCTCTGGAATCTCAGCGGAGCGCAGTCTGGAATGCTGAAGCCCTGCAGATCTTCCTCTGCTCCTCCTGGTGGCAGCTGGCCGGGTCCGAGTTAAGTCACTTCCAGGTTAGGGGTGTTGCATTCTAAGGAACTTGAAACCTTCACAGTCAATTTCAAAAGCTGTCCTTCGGTACCCCATCTTCCGAGAAGCTGTGCTTGACTCCCAGAGAGGCAGATTCCTCCCACAGCACATGGACCACCCCTCTACTCTGGTATCTGTGTTCCAGCCTCAGATATCTTAGAACACCCTGAGCCGGGTGTGGTGGTGCACACCTGTAATCCCAGTGCTCGGGAGGCTGAGGCAAGATGGTTGAGCATTCAAGGCCAGCCTAAACTGCATAGTGAAATCCTGTCTCAAAAAGAGGGAAAAAAAACCTCTGTGGCTCACGGGTTTTAAACAAATGTCTTCATCTCTGAGTACATCATAAGACACACAGTGCTATGCCTGAAGATCTCATGGCACCTCAGCCCTACTCAAATAATCTCAGAATCAGCTACAGGTTTGATGTATGGCTGTGTGGTCCCAGACACGTACCTTATCCCTATTTCTATCTTCTCCACAGCCTTGCAAATTTGACAGTATCAGCCCATTTCATGTATTACCAAATGAAGGCTCTGAAAAGGCCACCAAGCTTGCCCAAAGTTACAGAGCAGAGTACCGACCAAACCCAGGATCAACCCTAAAACATGGTACATTCTACACCACCCTGTACTGTTTGCCAGCAAAACCAGCCTGTTCTAATGTGGGCTGGACCTCATGGTGGCTTTTCCTTATAAGGTTGTGATGTAAAATTTAAGGCAAGTTTTACAAGCTCCTTAGTGTCGGGGAGATGCTTTCCCAGCATCTGGAAATCTGCCAAACTTTGAGGGAATTCTCAGAAAGCAAGACCCTGGCCTGAATTTGCCCCTGCGAAACAGCTGCAACCCTGGCCCCTTTCCTACTGCACAGGTGTTGTTTTGTTACTGGGAATCGAACTTAGGACCTTGTGCTTTCCAGGCAGGCACTGTGCCACTGTGCTATATCCCTGTGCCAGCACAGGTGTTTTAAGTTCCTCTTGTAACCCTCTGACTCTGTTGTAAAGGAAACAGTGCACTGGACTGGAAGCCAGGAGCCTTAGTTGCTAGCTCTGCACCTCACTGTATAATATCACTAAGTCCTGTGGCCTCTCTGAGGCACCTCAGTGTCCACACTAAGACATAAGAGATTTTTTTCTTTTTCTTTTTTTGGCAACAGGGTCTCACTATGCAGTTCAGGCTGGCCTTGAGCTTACTTTATAGCCCAGGCTGGTCTTGAACTCAACAACCATCCTCCTGTCTCAGCCTCCCGAGTGCTGGGATTACAGGCATGTGCCACTATACCCAGCTAAAATGTAAGAGATTATATAGGATGGGTGATTTTCAACTTTTTAATTCTTCTAGCACTGACAATCAAATTTTGCAGTCAACTCTCTCTCTGACCCCCAAAGTAACAAACCATATCAAAATGACTGCTTTGGTGAACACTCCCCCCACACACATTCTTACCCTCCATACCTCTCCCAGGCTGCCAGGGAAAGCTTTGATAACCTATTCCTAGTCGAGGCCACTAGTTGCTTGTGAAAGAAAGTAATAGTTGCTCCCTCACTTGCCTCAGGGAGACCAGGAGTTGAGGTCAGTGGAATTCCAGAAGCCAGGGGCCTGTTACAAAGATTGTCCTCAGGAAAATGAATCAGAAACATGTGGGCCTTTTTTCAGAATTTGACTTGACTCTCCAGAATGACCCTAAGGAAGCCATATAACCCTGTGAGCCTCCATTTCCTTATCGCTGCAAGTTAGGACAATTTACTACACTGCAGTGCCTGATACCTAACACACTCAGTGTATTTTTCTGTTTCTTCCCTCTGTCCAGTGCTCAAAGCAGGGAGTGTAGATATCTACTAAATCAGGTATTTATCAGTAGTATAGAGAGTAGTATGTAAAACTCTGCATTTGGAGTCTAAAACAAATTGAAATTCTGGCTTAGTCCCTAACTAGTGTGTGGTCTTGGGCAAGTTACTCAACCCCTCTCAGCTGAGTTAACTCTGGCAGATATGAGAGCAAAATCTTGCACATAATGGGTGGACAGGACCTCGTACCTGCTGAGTGACCATTGTACCTCCCAGGGATGTCTCTGGAGGCCTGGCCTGCTCCTATGTGGGTGATGCTGCCGGCTCACCCAGGGGTGTGGGGTAGGGTGGGTCTCTGTGTGGCTCCTGATAATCCAGACCCCACCAAGGAGGAAGATGGGATAAGATGGGCCCCTGGGCTGGTCAGAAGGAAGCTAAAGGGGCCAGAGACATGGGACAGAAAGGCTGCATTAGCACACTGCAGAGTCCTTAGGGTTCTAGTCCTGCTGTTTTACTTTCCGACATGCTGTGTGACTGTAAGAAGTCCTTGCTTCCCCTGGGCCGTGTTTGTACAAGGAGCAATTGTACAAGGCACTGGGGCCTGCCAGCCCTTACTTTCTGTGGCCCTTTCCCCACGCCCCGCTTACTCGGCTGCCAAGTGTTCCACCAAGCACCTGCAAAAGGAACAGTATGAAATGAAGCTCCTGCCTCAACCCCAAGGTGGTTTCCTACACCCTCTTCCTGCCCTGTCCCCCCACGTCTGCTGTGGAGACTCTTGGCTGCTTGGAGATGGGCTTTCCTTCTCCACTTCCCACTCCCGCACCCCCATCCCCTCTTCCCCCGCAGCTTCTGTGCTCTGCTTCCAGTCTACTCTGCTTAACCCCAAGATTTATCTTCCTAAAGCCAGGCTCTGACCATGCTGTTCCCTACCTCCTGCTCCAGAACCTCCCTGGCCTCAGTCTGGGCCCCACTTGTCCCTCCCTGCCCATCAACCATGTGCCTCCATTGCCTGATCTACTTCCTGGAACAGCCCAGAGCCGTCCTGTCCCCACTTTGCCCATTTCTTCCCTTCCTGAGGGAACACCATCCTTTGGCCCTGCCAAGCTGAACTTTTGCCTCATGTAAGACCAAACGCAAGGCTCATCTTCAACAAGCTCCTCCTGCTGCCCTAATGCTCACCGGAACCATGCTGGTATGTGGCCGGCCCCCCCTGCCTGGAGGGGCACTGTCCCCTTGTGAAAGTGCGTGGTATAGCGTGGCACACATGAGGTACCCAAGAAACAAGTGAATTCCCTACTTCCTTATGTCTTGTATCACTTATAGCCGAGCATGGTGGCGCACACTTGTAACCCCAACTCTCAGGAGGATCACAGTCCAGGCTAAATAGTTCAAGGCCAGCCTGAACTACACAGCAAAACTGTGTCTCAAAAATCAAAAACATGACTTATTTGGCATCCAGAGCTTATTGTCTTGTACTTCATGTAATTAAATATTTACTGTGTGCCACAGTCTACATGGGCAGAGCTCGGTGGGGAGGCGAAGAAGAACTCACCCCGGACCCTGCCCTGTGGAGACTCCCCTCCTGGCGAGAGAGAGATAAGACAGTCCACAGAGACCTGTTGTGTAAGAGATTGTGATATGTGGGTTTTGGGAAGAAGGCCCCAGGGAGAGGGAAGGAGAAGCCTGTAGACCTGGCTGTTGGAGGCTCTGGAGAGACCCAGCCCAGCTTGCAAGGTGAAGGACGGGGCCACCCGAGAGCAGCAGGACAAAACACTGCCTGGCCGCAGAAGAGCTTCAGTGGCCGCTCTGGGGGAAGGGCGCGTGAGTGTCCCTCTGGCTGGCATCCATGCCCTATTTTATCATCTTGGAGTGTGTGGTGCCT
This sequence comes from Dinomys branickii, assembly GCA_004027595.1. Classification (NCBI taxonomy): domain Eukaryota; kingdom Metazoa; phylum Chordata; class Mammalia; order Rodentia; family Dinomyidae; genus Dinomys; species Dinomys branickii. Next base: position 61,527 of record PVLD010003536.1, on the reverse strand, counting down.
GATAGGAAACCCACGCACCAGGTGTTAACAGTGTTCTTCGCTCGAGGGAGAATTGCTGGGAGTTTTCTTTTTGCTTGTGTGGGCTTTTCTCATGGGATAAACGTAGTTAAATGCTGGTGAGGTCAGAACTTCTCCAGGTTATTTATAGGGAAGGAAAGGTTGGTTCTTTTGTTTTCATTCTTTTCTTTCCAGTCCGATGAAAATAAGTTACCAAAAAATTGTCTTTTTTCCCCCCGCTACTAAGGATTGAACACAGGGCCTCTCTACCACTGAGCTATATCTCTGGCCCCGTTAGATCTTTTTTTATTTTGAGAAAAGGTCTCACTAAGTTGTCCAGACTGGCCTTGAAATTTGCAGTGTTCCTGCCTTAGCCTCCCAGAGTGGAGGGATTGCGGGCATGTGCCATCATGCATGGCTCCTGGCATCATATTTTAAAATAGCAGTCATAGCCAGGCATGGTGACATACCTCTGTAATGCCAGCTCTTGGGAGGCTGAGACAGGAGGATTGCCCTGAGTTTGAGGCCAGCCTGGGCTACATAGTGAATTTAAGCCTAGCTTGAATTACATAGTAAGACCTTGTCTCGAAAAAAAACACCCCAAAAATAAATAAATAAATAATAAAATTTTTAAAATAGCAGTCATAAAAATCTGGATGTTGTGGTGCATACCTGTAATTCCAGCACTTTGGGAGACTGAGGCGGGAGGATCACAAGTCCAAAGTTTATGCAACTTTATGACCTAGAGAAACCCTGTCTTTGAGGGGTTTTTTTGTTTTTATTTATAGTTTTGGGGGTTTTTTTGATAGGGTTTCACTGTGTAGTCAGGCTAGTCTCAAACTCATGACAATCCTCCTGCCTCAGCCTCCCAAATGCTGAGATTATAGGCATGTGCCACCATCCCTGGCCAAGACAAAAAAATTTTTAAAGGTTGGAGATGTAGCTGAGTATGAAACCTCTGGATTCAATCCCTAGTACCACAAAAATAAAATAAAATGGCAGTGATATAAACCATAAGCCCAAATGTTATATTTAAATTTCTTTTTTTATCTGGTCACAGCCAGCAAAGTGAACCGTGGGGGTGGGGGGACTAGAGTGCCTGTCTTCACAATGTGACCAACCATCTTCTGAGGACAGGGGCCATGTCTCATGTTTCTCCTGACCACCCCCTACAGCTAAGCACACAGCAGACACCCCAGGAGCCTCTCTTCCGGCCAGCAGACTATCCTAAGCCCCACCATGCAGCCCCAGTCTGTTCTGCACAGCGGCTACTTCCACCCTCTGCTTCGGACCTGGCAGGCAGCCAGCACCACCCTCAGTGCCTCCAACCTCATCTACCCCATCTTTGTCACGTGAGTCGTCAGGAATGGGCCCGGGCTGTGATTTGTCCAGGGCGGGGTAGCCGTGAGCCCAGAGCAGCATCGATATTGCTAGGTGGGCTGTCACCTGGAGACCCAGGGTTCTGGATGTGGCCTACTGGGTTAAGAATAGCAGTCTTAGGACTGATGAAAAGAGCTCAGTCATCCTATTTGTAAAATAAAAAGAATCACTCCTACCTACATTCTGAGCTTTTGCAGTAAAAGCCCAAGCAGAACCCAATAGCATGTCCCTGAATCCCGGCACTCAAGAGCCTGAGGCAGGAGGATCGCCATAAGATGGAGGCTAGCCTGGCTACATAGTGAGTCTGAGACAAGCCTGAACTACATAGCAAGACCCTATCTCAAAAAAAAAAAAAAACCAAGAGAAATGGAGAGAAGGTACTCTGTCGATGGTACTCTCTGATCATATTCATGTAAGAGGTGCTTATTAATAATAGGCATGAGTACTGTATACGCAGGTGCTCTCCTAAGCACTTATAGAGCATTATCTCATTCAATCTAGCAGCATTTGTATGAGGTAGATATTGCCCCCTAGAATGTCACCTCCATGAAGGCAGGGGTAATGTGCCATCTGTACCCAGAACATTACCCAGCACATAATAAGTGCTCAGTAATTGAATAAATGAACCCACCCAAGATCCAGGCAAAGGGTCTGGTGCTCAAAGAGATAATGCAGCAGGCCCAGAGTCACCCAGTTAGAAAGCACCTTGTAGGAAGCAAGGCCCAACTGACTTCAGAGTTTCACTCCTTAACTCCCTGCCTTCTTCCATAGTTACTGTTTTTTAGTGTAGTTGCTCTTACTGTTGCTCTTCTTCTTGGTGTTCCTGTTATTATTTCACGCCCTGGGCGTGGCCAGGCAGGGGAGCCACACACTGGGTCCCGTCCACCCTACCCTCTCCACTCCGTATTCTTCCCAGCTTCCCAACCATCCCTCCCAGTCACCCCTTCACCACCAGCCCTTCCCACAGCCGCCAAAACCCTCCACGCCTGCCTTGCTCGGTCTTGCAGGGATGTTCCTGATGACATCCAGCCCATCGCCAGCCTCCCAGGAGTGGCCAGGTAGGAGGTCTGGAGGGGAGGGCAAGGGAGTGGAGGAGAGATTTCTCAGGTGGAGGTAGAAGATCTGGAGAGGCAGAGCTCAGCTAGTGGAGAGAAGGGTGTCCCGGGGACCAAAGCTGTTTCCGCGCAGGGGAGGCCACCATGTGAAGTAACGAGTGCCCACCACCAGAGTTCCACTGCAGGTGGGAGCAGCTGGAGCTGGGAGTCAGCAGGAGGCGCTGTCACTGCCGCTGCAGAGCTCTGCTGCTTACAGCCTCAGCCTTCCCACCTGTTTGGTGGGTGCCTTCCCTGCCCTACCTCACACTGTGGGGTTGTGCCCTCCTGGGGCCAACGTTCAGCTTGGCTCTTAGCAGAAGCACATGGTGGAGGGACCGGGGAACCTTCCTTCCTTCAGCCCCACACCTTGTCCCCTCCCAGGTACGGTGTGAACCGGCTGGAAGAGATGCTGAGGCCCCTGGTGGAAGATGGGCTACGTTGTGTCCTCATCTTTGGAGTCCCCAGCAGAGTTCCCAAGGTGAAGAATCTTAGGAGGGTTAAGAAGGGAGGCTGGGCAGGTGTGGGTCAAGGCTCCACACTGACCACGTCCTGCATCCTACTTTGTGCTGGCCTTGGGACCATGCCAGAATGGCCACAGTCTTTGTCCCTGAGACAGCACCCATGTAGTAGCAGGACACTACCTAGGGCTGAGACACCCTGACTGGGTAAGCCGGGCCCGTCTCTGCAAATGAGGTTGATCCTCTGTATTTCTCATACAGGGGCCGCAACAGTGATATCAGGAGGGGGCTGGGGCTGCGCTCTCCTGTGGCAGGCACCGTGCCTTCTCGAAGACACATCACTTTCTCCTCCTTTCCCTGCCCCTAGGATGAACGGGGCTCTGCAGCTGATTCTGAGGAGTCTCCAGCTGTTGAGGCCATCCATGTGCTAAGGAAGACCTTCCCCAACCTTCTGGTGGCCTGTGATGTCTGCTTGTGCCCCTACACCTCCCATGGCCACTGCGGTGAGAGCTCTCCCTCCTGCCAGCCCTGCTGCCCCAACACCCACTGTCAGTTCTCCCCAGGGTGGACACCAGCCCGCACCCACGAAGCTCCCCAACACCCATCCATCTTGCCCTGCAGGGCTCTTGGGTGAGAATGGAACATTCCAGGCTGAGGAGAGCCGCCAACGGCTGGCAGAGGTGGCACTGGCCTATGCCAAGGCTGGTGAGTGAGCCCCCAGCACAGATGGGCATTTCTGGGTCAGAGAGGTGGCAGTGTGGGTAGGAGGGTCCCAGCATTCTGAAGGCCCCCCTCTGCCCCTCAGGATGTCAGGTAGTAGCCCCGTCGGACATGATGGATGGACGCGTGGGAGCCATCAAGGAGGCCCTGATGGCACATGGACTTGGCAACAGGGTATAGGAGGGAAGTGCAGGGTGGGTCGAGGGGCGGGGAGGAGAAAGCTTGGACCAGCCCAGTCCCCATATGCACCAAGAATTGTAGAACTGTGGATAGTGCTGGAAGAGGCCTTTACCCACTCAACCTCTGCACCTCGGATGAGGAAGCTGGGGCCTAGCACTCCAGTGACACTGGAGCACAGCCACTCAGTTTCCTAGCCAAAGTCCTTTCTCCCCTTGGCACATCAGCCCGGGACATCTGGAGATGCTGAGCCTAGACCCTCATTGTCTCCCCCTAGGTATCAGTGATGAGCTATAGTGCCAAATTTGCTTCCTGTTTCTATGGGCCTTTCCGGTAAGTGGGGATGGGCAAGGATCTCCTATTAAATCCTAGGCCCGTTAGCCCAAAGCTGGAGCCCACCCTGAGACTCTGCTTCACAGGGATGCAGCTCAGTCAAGCCCAGCTTTTGGAGACCGTCGCTGCTATCAGCTGCCTCCGGGTGCCCGGGGCCTGGCCCTCCGCGCAGTGGTGAGTGACCAGGGCCTGAGCCCCACAGCGCTTCTGCCCCCAGTGAGTGCTGCCCACACTTTACACATGTCCTTTAGGACCGGGATGTGCGGGAAGGAGCTGACATGCTGATGGTGAAGCCGGGAATGCCCTACCTGGACATCGTGCGGGAGGTGAAGAACAAGGTGAGCCCAGAGAGACAAGGGGCCCAGCGGGCAGGGAGAGTTTATCTGAGGATGCTGGACCTTGGATTCAAGGACTCAAACCTCAGAGTTTGAAGCAGTGTGTCTCCAAACAGGAGTTCTTCGTTTCTGGCCCGGGAACCATGCCTGCTTCTGGGCCAGGGCTCACAAGAGCCTTTAAACAGCTCTGGGTAAACAGTTCTAGAATGGGTGGCTCTGACTCAGAACAGGGCTCACGATAGTCACAAACTATCATGCAGGGAGGAAGAGGCACTCTCAGAGCACACCTACCTTCCCCTTCAACCCTTGTGCCTTCTCTGCCCCCTGCAGCACCACGAGCTCCCCCTCGCTGTGTACCACGTGTCTGGAGAATTTGCCATGCTGTGGCATGGAGCCCAGGCCGGGGCATTTGATCTCAAGGCTGCTGTGCTCGAGGCCATGACTGCCTTCCGCAGAGCAGGTAAGAGGCAGGGGCGGGGTTTGTGACCTGTGCCACAGGGACAGAGGTGCACTTTGCCCAGATAAAGAAACAAAGCCACAAGACAGCCCTGACTCTTATACCTGCTCTCTAGACAGCTACAGAATGAGGAAGGGATGTGGAAGAGCAGAACACAGAGCAGTGACCGTTACTTTTTGGTTGTGAGAATTTCAGCCAGCCGCTTCCCTCAACCTCAGGGTCCTTGTCTGGGAACTAGGGATGAGATGCACAGTGCATGGTTGTCCTGGGGATAGAGATCATGTGTGCAGCTGCGTGTGCTGTCACCCTAGTAATGGGAGTAGGTTTTGTTTGCGTAGCACACCATCCTGGTCAGCAGGGTGGGCTCCGGCCTTGGACTAACAAGCCTGGGATTTCACAGCAGACCCCTGTCCCTCCCCACTTACTGGAAAGGCCCACAGAAACAGGAAGCAAATCACTGGCGGCTGTGGGGAGACAGTGGAGGCGGGGTGTCGAAGACCCAGTGAGCATTTCCAGATGCTCCAGGCTGATGGGGCAGGGAGAGAAAGGACTTCAGCAAGGAATCCGAGTGCCTGTATTAAGTCTCATTGGAGGGCAGGGTGTTGACTTCCCCATATCAGCACAGGAAGTGAATTGACAGATACCTGTTTCCCTCACTGCATTTCCTCCATTGGCAAACTGAGGCCTAGAAAGGGAAAATTACTTACCCAGGGTCCAGAGCTGCAATCCCACAGGCTGTGCCTCTTCATGGTGTCCTTCCACCCCACGTGGCCTCCATCTCCCAGAAGGTGTGGTCAGGAGCTAATGCCCCTCCTGCACCCTGCTTTCTGCTTCCCTCCCAACACAGGTGCCGACATCATCATCACCTACTACACGCCTCAGCTGCTGCAGTGGTTGAAGGAGGAGTGATGGAGAGAGGTCGCGGGACCCGAGAACCAGAACTTGAGAAAGCTCCCAAAGCCTTGGTGAAGCCCAAACCAAAGTAAATTCTGCTTTTAGAACTGTGCCCCATGCCCTCTTCCTGCTCCTGTGCTGGTGGGGACCCAGCACCTTGACTGGTTTCTGCCTCCGTGTTCATCTACTGCTTGCGGCCATTTCTCAAGGGCTCCCCAGGCTTCTCGGCCCCTGGCCCAGCGTCGCCCTGTGGGGCACCTCCACCCCACCTCTCTCCTCTGGTAAACTTCTGGCTTAGCAGCAACAGAGTCCCCACACCGGGTTGGTGGTGCCTGCAGAGGGGCTTAGAGCACTGGGCAAGAGGAGAGCTGTTGAATATGGATCCTAAGAAGTCTGGGGGAGCCTGGTCCCTCTAGCAGCAGTGCTGGGTGCAGGATTGAGGCCTAGCTTGATGTCCCTGGTGTAGAGTCAAGTTGTGCCATGGTTCCATGGAAAGACTTCCCCAATGGCCAGTGTTCCCAGGGTGCCTGAGATCTGTTCCACTCTGGCCTAAATCCAGAGAAGAATTAATGATCAAAATCCAGGAGCAGCCGGGCATGGTGGTGCATGCCTGTAATCCCAGCACTCGGGAGGCTGAGGCAGGAGGATTGTTGCAAGTTCGAGACCAGCCTGGGCTACAAAGCGAGCTCAAGGCCAGCCTGAAAGGCATAGTGAAACCGTCGCAAAAAGACAAAAAAAAAAAAAAAAAAAAATCCAGGAGCAAAGGAGATCCTGGCGGCTGGAGATGTCACCACCAAAAAAGACTTTTTTTTCTCCACACTACTGGACACTGAACCCAGGGCCTTGGTGCTGATCTATATCACCAGCCATTTTTAAATTTTTATTTTGAGACAGGTCTCACAGAGTTACTAAATTGCCCAGGCTGCTCTCAAACTTCAATCTTATGATCCCATCTTTGCTTTGGCCTCCGGAGTGCTGGCATGTGCCACCATCCCCAGTTTGGTTTTGTTTTTGTTTTTTGTAGTACTCGGGGGTTAAACCCAGGGGCTTGTGCATCAAAGGCAAGCTCTCTGTCACAGCCACATCCAAATACTTCCTAAAATTTTATTTTGAGGCAGTCTCACTAAGTTGCCCAGGCTGGCCTCAAACTCATAATCTCCCTTCCTCAGTTTCCCAAGCAAGGTAGCTAGAATTATAGGCATAGGCCACCACACTGGCCAAAGAGGTTTTTTATTCACAAAATATTTCTGTATACCTTGAATACAGAGGTTTTCTGCTATATGCCAAGTGCAGTTCTGGGTGCTGGGGATACAGCAGGACAGGCCATAACTTGTCCCTTCATTTAGTGTATACCAAGAGAAGGGGAGAGGCAGATAAGAAAACAGATGAAGCAATGACAGCCAGGTGTGATGGTGCCTGTCTGTAATTTCAGCACTCGGGAGGCTGAGGCAGGAAGATTGGAGGATTGCCACAAGTTCGAGGCCAACCTGACCTAGAAAGTGAGACCTTGTCTCAAAGAAAATAAATAAAAATAAAAAGCAGTTACAAATTTTGTTAGTGCCTCAAGGAATGAAAGGGTCTGAGACAGAGTAATGAGAGGGGCCCCCTTGAGAGCATGGCTGGAAATCTCTTTCTGAAACTGAGATCTGTACAAGGAAAGATACTTACAAGTTGAGGCCACAAGAACCACATGACATACACAAACTGTGGGAGCAGATAAGAGGAAGCCAGGCAGTGGGGCTGGAGGTTGGAAAGGTCAGATTCCACTTGTAGTAGGAAGCTTAGATTTCATTTTGTGTCTGATCTGATGGGCAAACAACCTGAAATTATTTTGTCTTTGCGGACCTCAGACTTGAACCCAGCAGCTCATACGTGGTAGGCTGGTGCTTTCCCACTGAGCCACACCCTCTCCCCAGCCCTACACATAATATTCTAGAGACAGAATCAGCCAATTTTGCTAATGCTTTAAGATGCAGTGGAGACAGCTGGGTGTTGTGGCACATGTGTAATTCTAGCTCTCAGGAGGCTGAGGCAAGAGGCTCACCATGAGTTTGAGGCCAGCATGGGTGACATAGAGTTCAAACCTAGCCTGAACTATGTAGCGAGACCCTGTGTCAAGAAAACATAACAAAACAAAAAAGATCCAGTGGAGAATAAGGGAAAAGGAGAAAGCAAGAGTACCTTCATGACTTTCTGGCTGTGGCAAGTGACCTGAATGGTTTCAGTCATCTTAAAATTGATGCATATGTTTTCCTGTAGTGCAAGTTAAGCCTCAGCTAAGGAGACCAGGTAATAAGCCACCTGCCTACCTGCAAAGGGACAGGAAATCACAGTAGAGCCACAGCAAGTTCACCTTGGACTCTAATGCAATACAATCCATTTTTCAACACAATGAATTTAGAATTATAAATTCCTAACAGCTTCTAAAATCATATTAGTCTCTTCCAACTCTTAGTGGCTATCTTCGTTCCTTTTTCATTGTTGGGACATAACACCTGCCACCCACTAAAGGAGGAGAGGTTTATTCTTTTGGCTTATAGTCCGTAGAGGTTTCAGTGCATGGTTTGCTGGCTCCAAGGTAGGGTGTCATGGCAGAGGGGAAACAGCTCATGTCACGGCAGGAAGGGCTAGGGATTTAGCTCAGTGGCCTAGTGCCTGCCTGGCAAGCATGAAGTCCTGAGTTTAATTCCTGGTACAGCCCTCCCACCACCCCCAATAAAAAACCAAACATGGCAGGAAGCAGAGAGAAAGATCTAGGGAAGAGGGAAGGAGATAAAACCCAGGCCATGGCCCACCTCTAACCAGACTTCACCCCCCAACACATGGAGTTGTAAACTTATCAGTGGACTAACCCACTAATGGGTATTGTGCCTCCATAATCATCTCTCAAAAGCCCCACATATGAGTGCACAAGGCTTTGCGGGACATCTAGATATGAACTATTAACATTTCACCACTGGCCCCCAAAACACCTGCACGTCCCTTTATGCAGAAATGCATTTAGTCCATCTCTAAGAGTTGCCAAAGTCCTAACAGTTTCAGCACTGATGAAAAGTCCAAGTCTCTGGGATTTAAGGCAACTCTTAGCTATGAGCCCTATAGCCAGTAGAGGGATAGTGGTGGGACCAAAGCAAAACTGAGACCCAGCAGGGCAAACACTGAATCCTGTAGTTCACGTCCAGTTCCCAGTGTGGGATGAGGTGAGATGTGAGCTCCAAAGCCTTGGGCAGCCTCTACAGTGCTGCCAGCGGTCATGGTCCTCACGGCTTCTCGGGCTGACCTTGCTCACTGCTTGTGGCTTTTCTGTTTTTTGAGACAGAGTCTTGCTATTTAGTCCAGGTCTTGACTGCAGGGCTGATTTTGAACTTGCTGGGGAGCCCAGACTGGCCTTAAACTCATGACAATCCTCCTGCCTCAGCCTCCCAAGTGCCGGGATTACAGATGTGTACCATCGTGCCCAGCCTTGCAGTTTTCTTTAGATGTTGCCAGTTTCTACAACTTTCTGCACTGTACTTTTGGCTTCACACTCACACTTGGACACTTTGCCTTCTCGGGCACACTGCCTGGCCTCATAGGCCTCCTGAAATCTGGGTGGAAGCCTTCCTACCCCCACAACTACATGCATGTGAAACCAGTACACAGATGACGCCAAGATGTGAGCCAGCTAGAGCAGTGATTAGGCCCTTCTGCATCTACTCAATGGTTGCACAGCCTTGAAATGCCTGGATGGCTGAGCATGGTGAACTGTATCCCAAGAAACCAATTCCCTGGATGGCTTTTCTCAAGCAAAAGACCCAAAGGCTCTTGTTTCAAAACAAAATTCATTCACTTTTGGTTGCAACCCAGACACAGCAACTTATCATTCATCTTAGAAGGGACACCTCAGCACATCTCACACCATTGGTTTCCTAGAAATTGCACTGAGGTAGAATTTCAGTTCGTGTGTTGAATTTTAGTTGGATTTCTTTTCCATTCTCTGGCACACAAATGTTTTACTAACAAATCCAGAGTCATTGCTACTTTCTTATTTTGTCCACTCAGCATAATATCAGTATAATGGATCAGTGTGATTCTTTCAGAAGAGAAAGACAAGGTTCCTGTGAGCTAAATTGTAACACAGGGCTGGAGAGTTAATAATACCTGTGGGTAGGACATGGGAGGTGTGTTGTCAGACTTGCCAGCTGAAAGCAAATTGTTTCTGGTGGAACTTAAGGACAGAAATGGAGAAGACATTTGATAAATCAATAGCTGTGTACCCAGCCCCAGGCAATATGTTAATCTGCTCAAGCAAGGAAACCACATCTGATACAGCAGTTGCAGAGCCGCCACTTGATTGAGTTTATGGCAATCCATTGTCATTCTCCAAGACCCGTTTATCTTCTGCACAGGCCATATGGAATTAATCGGGATGTGGTGGGAACCGCCACTCCTGCATCTTTCAAGTTTTTGATGGTGGCACTGATCTCTGTAGTCCCTTCAGGGATGCAATACTGTTTTTGATTTACTATTTTCCAGGGCAACGCTAATGACTTCCATTTGGCCTTTCCAACCATAATAGCCCTCACAATATAGATTAGGGAACCAATATGAAGATTCTGTCAAGTACAAGTATATCTGTAGCAATTACGCATTCTGAAACTGGGAAAATAATTACATTTTATAGAACTAATTACTAATATTGCTACTATTAACAATTTTATCCTTAGCACTTTTTGGTAGCAATTTCACAATGTACAGATGAGAAATTTTGGTGCTCTGGCCTGAAGTGGTAACTGGGGATGGAGAGAAGGAAGTGGGCAGTAGGTAACAGATGTGAGGGATGAACTGGGCTTGACTCTCCCCATGCTTGATGGACCGTTTATTGAGACTGAAATCTTTAAGTGGAACAGAAGGTTCAAAATAGTGAAGAAATACTAAACAGCATGAGGTCATTTGCAATGCAAAAGATGTATCTATAGCATTTATGCTCAAGGCCACTCAGTAAGTTTGTGGCAGAACTGGTTAGAACTTAAGCTGCACAGAAAAGCAGAGCTAGGATTTGGACCCATGTGGCCCCCAACTCCAAGGTCTATGTCCCTAACCACTATGCCCTACCACCTCAACCAGCAATAGCAAAACTATGGGTGTCAGGCCATGTGATAATTAGCTATGGTGTCGGAGAAGACCGAGGGGCCCTTTTGCCTGCAAGCATTGTGGTATGTGTGAGTGGTACCCCCCCAGATGAGAAGGTGCCACCCCATAATTCCAGCCCACAATGGTTTATGTACAAAGGTAGTTCAGCCAGGTACCCAGCCTCAGCTGGGAGGGTTTGGGTAGTGCTGTGGAATCTGGTTCTTTCACAATCTAGCCTCCTGTCATGTGACCTGGCCTTGCTATGTTAGTAATTTTATCCTTAGGAGATCGCTTTCACAATCTGACGAGGCATCTTTATTAGATCTCTAGGCTTCACTGCTGGGTGATGAGCATTAAGGGCCTCTCTGAGACTTGGTTTTCTTGTTTCCTTCTCAGATGTGCCAACTTGGTCTGTGGCTTTTCCTTTCAACAGGTATTTTATTTTTACTCTGGTACTTTTTATTTATTTTTTATTAGTCCATGTTTGGAGTACATAATGATAACAGTCATCATGGGGAGTTGGTATATGCACACAAGACATCTTAATTCTTTTTACTTTCCCTTCCCCTCCCCTTCGAGGTATTTTAATCCACTGCTTTACTACCTAAGCGCATAGATACTAATTTCACCAAACAGTGAAGGGGGAATCCTGACCTGCTTTGTGCCCTGCATAAACTCTGCCAGTTCCGTACATTAGGGTGTGACTCATCAGACCAGGCTCTGGACTGTTCGAGATGCTCAGGTTCCAAGTGACTAAAACCCAGTTCAATAACAAGAGAAAAGACTGTTTTTCATAATTGGATAAGGTGTAGCTGGGTCCATGGTCAAAGACTCCCATGGGGGACTCTTTCCCTTTACACCTCTCATGTGTTTGCCTCAGCTTGGCTTTATTCTCACACAGGCTTTTGCCTCTTGGCAGCAGCAACATGATCCCCATTAACTCTAGGTTTAAATGGTCCTCAAGGTTTATGATCCCAGAGAAAGATCCTTTCTGTCCCGTCACTCACAGAGCAAATTTCTAAGAGGTTTCTGGCCCTGCTTCTGTCACATGGCCACCCCAGTCACTAAACAATAGCATGGAAGAGGAGACACCTCATGACACAAGGCTAGGGAGGGCTCAGAGCCTTTGCCCCAATGGTCTCCTTTACCTGCAACATTTTTCCAAAAGCCCCACGGCTGTCTCCATGTTGGCAAACTCTCAGTTTGTTATCTCCTTAAAGAAGTAACTCAGTAGCAAACCTGAAGTCCTCTTCCAGCTGTTCTCCATGTTAGTGTCCAGGATCAGTGAATATAACAAAAGTCAGAAGGCAAATTAACAGTAGCCCAAGATAGAAACTTCTGGCTAAGTGGCCCAGGGCTGATACACAAGCTACATGGTTGGTGGAGGAGGACCTCAGCTCCTGGCTTGTTCTCTCATTCAAAACACATCTCCAGGCTGGACACGGTGGTGGATGCCTGTGATCCCAGCACTCGGGAGGCTAAGCCGGGAGGGTTGCCGTGAGTTTGAGGCGAACCTGAACTACACAGAGAAACCCCGTCTCAAAAAGAAAACAAAACAGAAAACACATCTCAGGTTCTATCACGAGATAAATGATGGTGGCCTCCATTAACCATCAGGTCCTCTCAGCCAGCAAGAGGAGGAAAAGGGCAGTTGGAGGGCATGACCCTTCTTTACTCAGGCATGATCCAAAAATTGCACACGTTCATTTTTGTCCACATGGCCTTGTCTGAATTTAGTCTCGTGGCCACACCTGTTGTGTAAGGGAAGCTGGAAAATGGTGTGCGCAACTAAAACTTGAACATGGGCCACTGAGGAAGATGGAGAGAATGATGTTCAGGCAAATGGCCAGTTCTACCAGTGAAATTTCTTGGAATCACAGCAGCTATGGCCAGAATGGCAAAGTGAAGAGGACTCAGAGATCATTTGAACAGTTTTATACAAGGGGAGACCAGAGGCTTGTTCAGAATCACACCAGAAGCCAGCGGCAGGCCAAGGCTGAGATTCAGGTGTTCCAATTCCAAGCTCAGAGTTCAAAATTGGAGAAATTTGTGAGGGGGTAGGGATTGGTTTTAGAGGGACCTTAGTCTTACGTGTTTTATCTTTAATCATGTAATATATACGGCATAGGTAAAATCATGGAGTTGTTTAAATAACAAATAATAACATGGCCAATGCATAGGAAAAGGTGTTAACATTATTAATCAGTGGAAAAATTAAAATCACAGCCAAAGCTGGAGATGTAACTCAGTGGTAGAGCACTCATCTAATATGTAGAAGACTTTAGATTTAATCTCCCACACCAAAAAGAAGCAGAAAATCCTAATCAAGCATAGTGGCATATGCCTGAAGTCCTAGCTACTCGGAAGACTGAGGCAGAAAAATCACAAGTTTGAGCCTGATACAGTAAGTCTCAAAATAAATAAAAATCAAGAGATGGCTGGAAGTGTAACCCAGTGTGAATGCTTAGCATGTATGAGGCTCTGGGTTCAAGCCCCAGCACACACACAAAAGAAACCACAATGAAGTACCAGTGTACATCTGTCAGAGTACCTAAAATTTAAAAGGCAATGCTAGTTATTGAGAATGGTAAGCAATTAGAATTCTGATTACTGCCCCTATCTACAAAAGGGAGCAAGTGCACATTCCTGACTTACTGATTTCACATCTAGGTATTCATCAGAAATGTATACTTATATTTGCCAGGAGACTTATTCAGCAGGACTATTCATGCATGGCTGTAATCCCTGCTACTGCTGAGAAGGGGGAAACACTGGGCCCAGGAGTTGGAGACCAACCTAAGAAAAAAATGTTCAAGCTGGTTGTGTTGTGCTGGTGTATCCCTACAATCCTAGCACTTAAGAGACAGGGAGAAAGATCTCAAGCTTGAGCCTAGCCAGAGAAAATCAGGAAAATCCTGTCTTAAAAAAAAGTTCATAACATTTTGTAGTATATAATAACCCAAAACGAGATAACCGAAGTGCCCATCAATAGTAATATGTGATCAGGTCAGAGAATGGGATAGTACAGATGTGAGAATGAATAAATTACAACTACACACAGCAATGCAGATGAATCTTAACAAGGAAATTTTGAGCAAAAGAAGACACAGGACGGGCGTGCTGGTGCACACCTGTAATCCCAGCACTTGGGAGGCTGAAGAAGGAGGATCATTGCAAGTTTGAGTCCAGCCTGAACTGCATAGTGAGACCCTGTCTCAAAAAGACAAAAAGACCTCATGCTATCTTATCCTATTCATATACAGTTCCTAAACAAGTAAGATTACACAGTGAAGTTGGGATAGGGCTGGGGGATTTAGCTGTGTGACAGAGCACTTTCCTACTATCCATAAGGCTCTGGGTTCATTTCCTAGCACAAAAGAAAAAAGAAAAGGAAAAAGAGGGAGAAGGACAGATACCATTTGTGCTGATAAGAATGTGAAGTCAGACACACTTGGGTTCTAGAAATTTTCTTGGTCTGGATGCAGTTGCAAGGATATTTTCATTGTGTGGAACTTTAAGGACATGTACATTTCTTTCCATTTTTTTCTGTGTATTTTAATTAAAAGTTAAAAAATAAGTAAATGAAAAATTAACAGCAAGAAGACATAGGCCTAAGCCAGTTTGGGTTCACTTAGTGCTTTCAACAGATTTAAGAAAAGGAAATTTTGCTGGGCGTCATGGCACATGCCTATAATCCAATCACTCAAGAGACTGAGGCAGAAGGATCACTGAAGTTCAAGTCGAGCCTGGCCTACATAGTTCAAGTCCAGCCTGAACTATGTAGCAAGACCCTGTCTAAAAAAGAAAAGAAATTTTTTTTAATTTTTTAAGAAAGGAAATTGTCTTCCCCAAAGAAAAATGACTTAAACCTACATCCAGTACAGTAACCTAACAGAAGCAATCACCAGATCAAAGCCCTGGCAAGGTCAAGGGATAAAGTCATCTGACGATTTCTGTCATCTGATTGACAGGAAACTATATCCATTAAGTATAGTCAAGTTTGAACTTGCAAGTCAAAAAGAAGTTTGTTCCAGGGTCAGGGACCTGTCACTGCCTTTCCTGTGACACACGTCTCATGTGCTGAAGTTACCTAGAGAAAATGAAAAGCAGATCCTAGAGGACAGCTACATCAGGGCCACAACCCCAGGGGGTACATTCACATTGAGGAAATGGAAGTGCCCTCTTGCTGAAAGTGTGTAATGCAATGGTCGAAAGAGGTGACCTGGAACAAACCCTAACCTTTTAGGGGCCTCATATTTGTCTCATCTGAAAAAAAAAAAATCACTTTTTAAAAAATTTCTCAAAGAGCTTTTCCATGGGATCTCATTTGATCCAGATGTATTTCTTGTATTATGCCCCATTTAACATGGAGAAACAGGTTCCGTGGGCCCAGTTAAAATGATCTTAGAAATCAGCTTAAAAACTAGAGTGGACTTTAACAGGAAGCTATTTTTCCCAGTCTTGCCATTTTGCATATTGGGAGACCGAAGCACAGAGCTAAAGAGTTGAACAGAGGGTCAGGCTGGCAGAGTTGGGCCCAGAATCTAAGAGGTTAGGTTTTAGGTGGCCCTGAAAAGTGGGCAACTACAGGCATTCTTGGATTCTGTGACACTTTGACCTTCCAGTCAGCCCTTACCCCTCCACTGTGGGAAATCATGGTTGTGACACAAAGGTTTTGCAAGTGAATCCCCAAGAATCACGTTCTCCCTCAAGTGCCCCAGGTGTGGAGGCTGAACAGGCAGAAACTGAGTTCATCTGCGATGACACTTCAGTTACAGTCAGTCTGGACTCTCGCCCCCTCCGGATGCTGTAAACCGACACCCACTAAGCAACTGTAACATTCTGCACATGTAAGTAATAAGTACGCCTTTGGAATACAGGATGACACACACATTTCCTCCCAGGACCTGTGACCCTTTTTTCTTGGACTTGATGTGCTCAGGTGTCCTTACTGTGAGCCCTAAGTACCCTCTATGAGAACCAAAGGGCTGGCCCACGTGAAATTGGCTCCTCTAATGTGTAACTGTTAATTAGCATCACACAGGTGCTCTGTGAGATAAACAGTGCTAGTTGACCTGAAGAAACCTTCCTGATGCTCATTTTGGTCACCCCAAGCCCTTTTCATGTCCTCAAACTCCTATAAAAATCTCAGCCTTTTGCCCTGACAGCATGATCCTCTCTTGGACTCAGCCGATGCTCTGTTGAGTGTATCGATAAACTCCTACTTCTCTGTATTCCTTCACTATTGGTAAATTCTTTTACAACCCATGGCTCTGGACTCTCACATGCTGTGCCTCACAGGGCACGAGATCTGTGACTCTGTACTTTGTCCCCTGCCGGGCCCCAGCCCAGCCACGGGGAGTTGGTTCTGAATGAAATGAACAGGCCAGCCTTAGAATACAGAACGGTCTTGTTTTAGCTGGGTGGAGGGGTGGAAAGTGAAATCCACTGGAGGTGGGGAAGCCTTTCCTCCCCACCTGTCCCCACTCTTGTGCTTCCACACTCTCACCTATCTGGAATCAGCCCGTTTATGGATTTGATTTTGTGTTCCTCCATGTTCTGCACAGCCAGTGTCACAGAGCTCCCCAAAGACAGAGGACAAACTCTTGGGCCATTAACCTTTTACTAACTAAAAGCATGATTTGTGTTTTCTTCTGAAGGAATCGGGCTTAAAAGCAGTTTTTGCTTAAAAACTGTAACTCTTCATTTGGGTCTACAGATACCCAGTATATCAGTAAATGTAGGATAAAACTTGACCTTCATCTTGTAAAACTATGGGTCAGATCCTTCTTAGATCTCCCTAAGAGCAGGTTAGGGGATGCCTATCTAACAGTTGTCAAAATAAGGTTTATTAGCCTTTAACTGACCCATCTCAGTACCCTTCATGATAGGGGACATCAGGATAAGAAATTTACATGGACATTCAACTGTGCTCAGAAATCATTGCCCTAAACTTATGCGGTCACCTTGGATTCCAGCAGGGCCTCATGACTGAGACTGCCCGCAACAAGGACAATCATCCCACGGAAACCAAACTGCCTCCCAGGTCAAGACAATTCCTCCAGAGCTAGGATTGAAATAAAGCTCAACTGGACCCCCAGCACCCACAGCACACCATAGCATGGTCTCTGTTCCTTTGTGAATGGGGCCAGTCTGACCCACTTCCTCGGAGCTGTGCCCTTCAATTTCTTAACCTGGGCCCTTTTCCCTAGCCATCTCGTTATTAGGGAGCTGGCTTCATTTTTGTCTGGCCTGTGTTCCCCTTACTTTTTCTGGCTTTCCAGTTACAGCTTTTCCCTATAAACTTCTACTGTTGCTCTAGTTTTAACTTCTGTTTTCACTAAAGCAAAGATCCACAGTAGCCTGGCATCGCAGGAAGCTCTTGTTTGCCCGCAGTACCCTCAGTGGAGGACTGGGTCTGGCACAGGGCAGACGTGCTTACTAAGCAGTTAGTAAACCAATGAGGTTGGGGGAGACGCTCTGGTCTTTTACTTAGGACGTATTGGTATTTTTTTTAAAGGTTTTTGAAATGAGCACGCATTATTTTTACACAAGTCTTTTTTTCTCTCTCCCCTCCCCCGCAAAAGATTTAGAAAAAAAAGCTGGGCTGCTGCCGAGGACGCTATCCACAGTAAATTGTCTTGGGTGCCACAAGTGTCCAGCTGAAAGTAACGTTCTCTTTGTAGAGATCGGAGACCCTCAGACCAAAGAAGGGCAGCGTCCTGCTAAAGAGCTCGCGGCACAAAGCAAGTCAGGCTGGGCCCCCAACCCCTTATTGTCAAATTAGTATGAGTACCTGCGGCGGGGTCCCGAGCCGAGGGAGCAGAGCAGTGCGGGGTGGGGGATGGGGAACAGGCAGGGTGCGGTGAAGATGGGCGAGATGGGGAGAGGTGAGGCGAGGCGCGCAGTGGCCGTAACACGTAGGGTGGAGCTGTGGGCGCAGCCGCCTGTGGCTGTGCAGCTACGAGAGCGGGAAGTAGAGAAGCAGAGGGCGGGGCGAGGAGAAGGGACGGAGATCGTGATCCGGAGTCCCTGAGTCCGCCCAGTAAGTGCGCGCCGCCGCCGAGCTGCACGCTGCTGCGGATTTCTCCGCTGTCGGCTTCTCCGAAAGCCAGGTGGGTGCTGGGCCCGGAATCGCGGCTGGGCCACGCGAGAGCGCTGCAGCACAGAAGGGGACCCATAATCGGGGCCCAGCGCGGCTCCTGGAACTGTCGCTCCCTGGGGCGCGCTGCAGAGAGCAGCTGGGGAGGTTTTGCGTTAACAGCGAGTTTAGTTGGACGTTGTTCCCTTGAGCCCCAGAGGGCGGGGGGAGAAGGAGGGTGAGTTATTCCGGACTGCGGAGCCCCCAAACCTGCTTTCCAGAAATAGCAAATGTTGTGGGACAGGAGACAGCGGCCTTTGAGTCTCCATCTACCCAGTGCAAACCGAGGCTCTTTGAATGGGCCTTCCTAAATTCCAGGCTGAATCAAATTCATTTCCGTATCACACTTCCGAGGCCTGTGCCCAGTCGCCTGACTCTTAGCAATACCGTGACTGCACTTTTAACTCTGGCGCCTCAGGTTCAGCTGCACAGCCTTATCGGGAATCAGCTCTCTATGGGGAAAAAGCTGTATCAAGGGCGGAGAATTGGTTTTCTGTACATTGAGTCAGTAATCCTTTCCTGGGTCACCTGGTTTTACCTCCAAGCGAGGTGGAAAAGCTGAGACTCAGAGTGCAATAGAGACAAATAGGAACAGGCTGCTTGGTCCTGTCCTGGGCTATACAGGTTCACCGGAATACGTTCCTTTTCTCCTTGCTGGGACAAAATACGCAACACCCACAAGGTTAAGAGAGGAAAGGTTTATTCAGCTCACAGTTTGTAGACGTTTCAGTCGCTAATTGGCTGGCTCTAAGGCAGGGTGGCCTGGCAGACAGGCCCTTCTGCCTTTTGACATTGCTACCAATAGTAATAGTCGTCATCATAATTATTTCCTTACTGTGACCTACAAGGCCCTGCCTGAGTTGGACTATCTACTCAAAGCACTAACACCTTTCCATTTGGTACTTCTACCAGAAACGCTTACCCACCTCTGCTTCCTGCATACTTGTTCTTTAAATCTCCACTAAAACCTCACTTGTTTAAGAAATTCCCAGGATTTGTATGCTTATGATACATGCTGACTTCATTATGGTTAATTTTTTGTGTAGGTCTTTGTCTAGTAGCAGTGTCCCATATTCTTTAATGCCTGTAAATGCAGCAAGGGCTAGAAACCTGTTCTGTTCTCAGCATCTAGATCAGAAAATTTCTTTTGGAGTAAAAGAATGATCTTATTTAACCCAAGATCTTGTGAGGTTGGCGTCATTGTGCTCCTCTTACACATGAGACAGGCACTCAGAGTGACTCTCCTAGGGTCACACAGTTGGCAGCACTAGAATTTGAACCCAGTCTCTCTGGCACCAGTACCTCAACTTCTACATCACCTGCTGCTTCTCATTCCAGGATCTTGTGCTTGAAGAAGTTTCAGAAGTGCCTCCTGTTAACCAGCAATTCTGACCCACAGGGCCTGGAAAAAGAAGACTGTTAGGTCTGGAAGGGTGGTCTTACCCTGTTCAGTAACTCTCTGTACTGTGGACTTGGGGCAGACTCGGCCTTCTCCATGGCACACCGGCTGCCGCTCCGTCTACTGACATGGGATGTAAAGGACACACTCCTCAGGCTCCGCTGCCCCATAGGGGAGGAATATGCTGCTAAGGCCCAGGCCCATGGACTGAAAGTGGAGGCCACAGCCCTGGGACAAGCCTTTGGGCAAGTGTACAAGGCTCAGAACCACAAGTTCCCCACCTATGGCCTGAGTCGTGGCCTCACCTCCCAACAGTGGTGGCAGGATGTGGTCCTGCAGACCTTCCACCTGGCAGGTGTCCGAGATGCCCAGACAGTAGCCACCATTGCTGACGAGCTCTACAAGGACTTCAGCAGCCCCTGCACCTGGCAGGTATTAGAGGGCGCTGAGACCACACTCAGGAGGTGCCGAAAGCGGGGTCTGCAGCTGGCAGTGATCTCGAACTTTGACCGACGGCTAGAGAATATCCTGGTGGGTCTGGGCCTACGGGAACATTTCGATTTTGTACTGACCTCCGAGGCTGCTGGGTGGCCCAAGCCAGACCCCCGCATTTTCCTCAAGGCCTTACAGCTTGCTCATACAGAACCGGCAGCGGCAGCCCATATTGGGGACAGTTACCACTGTGATTACCAGGGAGCTCGGGCTGTGGGCATGCACAGTTTTCTGGTAGTTGGTCCAGAGCCTCTGGACCCCATGATCAGGGACTCTGTGCCTGAAGAATATATTCTTCCCTCACTCTCCCATCTCCTGCCTGCCCTTGACCAGGGCTCAGCCCCTGGGCTGTGAATCTGGTGAAGTTCACTGGGCCTAAACAAACACTGGACATAGGGGACCCCTCATTTCTCCCAGATGTGGACGGGCGCCTCCCTGTGCAGCTGTGAACTTGTTCTGACTATAAAGGAGTGAGGGCTGAGCGTCGAGTCTTGCCCCACTCACCAGCTACAGGTCTCTGAGCTCACTCATTCTCACGCACACCTGTGGCCCTTTCCTACCATGAGCCTCCCTCACCTCCACCCATGTTCACTTTTGAAGGCTAGGTGTGTACCTCAGTGGTAGAGAGCTTGCCTATCGTGGTGAGACCCTGAGTTTGAACACTAGCAGTGGAAAACAAAAAACAGGGTTTTTTGACCTTTGAGTAGCATTGTCATTGGGATTCTGAAACCCCACTATCAAAATAAAAAACCTAGAGAGGTTGAAGCACAGGTCCTAAGGCCTCTCACTCAGCCTAAGACACCAGAGCATAGTCTGACAGACAAGGTGCTAAGCTGTACCTAGGGATACTGTCTACTAGCAGGCTCTAGTCTAAAAGGGAAGGAACTCTACTTCTTTATCTGCATATGTAACCCTCAGAGCGCCCTAGTGGCTGGAGGTGGTATGACTCCAATTTACAAATGGTAGCTTGCCTGAGGTTGCAGCAGGTGAGGGAACCAGGGTTGCAGTTTAGGCATGTCTGACTCAAAAGCCCATTGACTTGACCTTTAGGTTTCAAGTAGAGAGGGACCCATGTCACATGAGGCAGAGCCGTGGAGATCCTGGGAGAATAGGAACAGCGCCCTGGAGGATCCTCTTGTCATAGAGATACATAGGGATAGGAGATGCAAGGGAAATGGACCGGAGCCCAGGATACAGGGGGACGGTTGGAAGCTGCAAAGACCAATCGGGCCCTAAAAGTTCCACTTGTTATCTCGCCTATCTACTTGGTGCTCACTGAATACCTGCGCCTCGCCCTGTGTGAGGCACAGGGGGTACCACAGGTTAAAAGCACACACAGAGCTGGGTGAGGCGGCTCACACCTGCACCCCCAGCACACTGGGAGGCTGAAGTGGGAGGAGCGGAAGTTCCAGTCCAGCCTGGGTAACTTACTGACTTGGTGAGACCCTGTCTGAAAATGTAAAAAGGGGTTGGGAATACAGCTCAGTGAAAAGGCACTGGGTGCAAGTCCTCAGTACCAAATTAATAAATAAAAAAGCATAGTGACACACAGTGGTTCTCGTGGGAAGAGCCAGCGGAACGTCTGGAGAGGACACTGAGCTGGGTATGGGTTTGGGATACTTGGGAAGGCAGAAGGTTGGGGGGGTATTCCTATAGCAGGCCTGTGAACTGTAGACTCCAGTCTGCTGCAGGGAGTGGGTTTATGGCGGGGGAGGGGGGCGGGGAACAAAGCTTGGGGGCCTTCAGGAGCCAAGCAGAAGTTGGCTTCGACTTAGATACCTGGGCAGAGGCCATGTCCAGGCAAAGGCAGGGATTGACAAAAATCTTTGTATGTCTTTGTTGGGCCTGACACCAAAGCCAGATGACTTACCAGTAATTCCTGAGTGTCAGACAGTGCAGAGGTCATGAGCTGTGGTCTCAGAGCTTCAAATGCCTCAGAGATCATCTCAACCAAAAATATTGCCTATCAGAGGCCTAGGGACTTGATCTACCCAGTGTTTCAAGTAAATGCTGAACAAACCTAACAGAGATTTCACATGAAGGCCTGTAGGCATAGCCCAGTGGTAGAGTGCTTGCCTCGCAAATGCTAGACTTGACCCCAGCACTACAAAAAGAAAGAAATTTCACATAAAGATTGAGATTTTTTCAGCCTCTCTAAATATCTTGCTTCTGGTCACTCCAGGACCATATTCTTGCACAGCCACAAATAGCTGAGTTAAAGTTGTGCTTGGTCCTGAATCTTGAACTATTTTACTCATTGCCTACTGACCCCAGCCGGCCTTCCTCTGAGACAGACCTGACTTGTTTTCAAGCTGTTTTGTGGCTACCAAGGAAAGTGGGGAGGGCTCTTTCCATCCTGTTTGGCTCTGTGAACTTGAAGTTATAGTTAAGGTGTGTGTATGTGTTTGTGTGTTTTTAATGCTGTGGACCAAATCCAGGGCTAGGCACTGTACCACCAAGCAACACTTCCTTCTGAACAGTGTTCCTAGACAGTTTGAGGACCACTACTCTTGGATGTTCTCTATATAGAGAAAAACACAAATGGACTCATCCTTGGTCCTAGTGAGGTTTCCAGGCTCTTCCTGCTGCACTGAGTTACCATACATTTATTTCTGAGCCTGTGCCTGAGGTTAAGGAAGACTGGGGCCACTATATAATGTATAGCCAATTACCAACAAAGAACATGCAAGACATCTGTAGGTCTCTTAAGCCCTTTAATGATGTTGATGTTCCATGTTCTCTAAGGCTGGCCCTTATACTCCTCAGTACTTTCTAGCTAGAAGCCTTCACTCAGGCCTCCACTTAGGTCCGAGAGGCCATGGTGGGGAGCATAGCCACAGTAGGAAGTTCCCATTATCTCAGATTGCTGCAGGTGGCCCTCAGCATCTGGGACAGATGCCCATGGTTAGGCTGCAGCCAGGTTATCTGAAGACTGGGTCCCTCCGTCTTCTGAGTAGTAGGGCAGTACTTGCAGGAGGATATAGCACTACCAGGCCAAAATCTTCTGGCCAGGAGCAGCCTGATAGTTCTAAATCCCTTTCAGGTTGTCTTTGTGTGCTAGGAAAAATATTTTCCCTATGTGCATGTCATGAAAAAGACTGAGAAGCACTGAACTAAGAGGATAAAGCAGCTTCAGCCACAGGCTTCTCTGCAGAGAACCATTTCCACATCTGCCCACCTGTCTGTCTGTCCATCTCTTTTTACTTGCCTAATAATTATTGCACACTCACTATGCCCTAGGCCCCATGCTGGATGCCGGTGGGGCAGAATCATGGTGAATTTGGAGAACAAAGGGCCAGGGAGCAGCAAGTTTCCCACAAGTGGCTGGCATTTAAAGACTGTGCCTAGGTCTGAAACAGATCCTTGTGACACCTAAATCTGCCCACTGAGCATGGGCCCTCTTTCCTTTAGAAACACCACCCACATCATTTGGGAAAAGGACACAGGCTGGAAACATGGCCTGATCTGAAAGGATGGTAGGAAGATGGAGTTGCCCTTTCTGTGGCTAGAGGTCAGTGGACAATGGAAATGGTCTGGTCGGCCACAGCGAAGACTGGGAAGAGAGGTGTGGGGAAGGCTGTGTGGTAGGTATAGAGCACGGTGCCAGAGGCTGGGTCACAGAAGAGCAGCTCTCTCGCCTCCAAGTCCAGAAGCACACCCAGTTGGGCCGGGCTCCGCAGCAGCCCCAGGGGCTGGTGCTGCCCGTTATGTGAGAAGCGGAACTCATGATCATAGCGGGAGAAGACCCAGGAGAAGGCATTGTGGCCCAGGCGGCAGTCACTGCCAGAACCTTTTCGGGGCAGCCGGCCTGAGGCCACACCCACTTTATAGGCACAACTGTTCTGGACATTCACCATCCAGGCATGCAGCCCTGTCTGGAAAGAGGTGGCAGCCAGGGCATTGGGCCAGTGGTCAAAACGCTCTGGGCCATCCGCACAGGCCTTGATCTTCTTGGCATTGAAAGTCAAGGTCCTTCGATCATCTGACAGTTGCAAGAAGGGGCTGACGGTCCTCTCATCAATTCGTACATCCTCTGTGCCTGTTGGAAAGAATTACCAGAGCTGTCCACGGCCCCTCTTCCCCAGCTCTAATCTGGTCCTACCAGGTAGCAAATGTTTCCTTGCTGCTCAATGGCAGGAAGACCTCAGATAAGTCAGATACTTTCTCAGCCTCAGTTTCCTCATCCATAAAATGAGGATCAAATAGGACTTATCACAGCATGGTCATTAGAACTAAATGAAACAATCCATGTAAAGTGCCTAGGAGGGGCTGGGGATATAGCTCAGTGGAATAAGCGCCTGCCTAGCAAGCACAGGGTCCTGAGTTCGATCCCCAGTACCGCCAAAAAAAATAAAATAAATAAAGTACCTAGGAAAAACTAAGCCTTCAAAAAACTGTAGCCATGATAACAGTAATTATTGTAAGTCCAAGATCTTCATCTATAAACTTTGATAGAAATAAGACCCAGAGAGGAGAAATCAGTTGCCCAAGGCTTCATACCAAGTTGGTGACAAGGTCAAATTTTGTTCCCACATCCAGCACTGGTTGTGCTGCCTTCTGGCTGGCTGTATCTGTGGCATTCAGATCTGATTTATTTTAGGGATTGAGCTCTTGCAGCTAGGAAGCACGAGACAATGTAGTTTGTAATGGTTGAATGAATAAGGCTGCTGGTAAATTGGTACATCTGATGCCATAATCTAGTGTAAACAAGCTATGACTTGTATCAAAATTTTAATAGTAATATGAGAGGGTGGTTAAAATTAAGACAAGATTCAATTTACTAATTTAGCCTTTCCATGAATTGTGCGAAGATCACCACTGGGAGTATGGACACTTCCAGCCAGCCTGGGAGAAGCCTGTTCAGAGAATCCCCATGCAAAGTGGGAACTCTTGGAGGTATGAGACCGGCTTTGTGCCCCAGTGTATAGCACAAGGCCTCACCCACAATAAGCCTGAGTCAGTGTTTCTTAAGTGAATAAATGAGGCAAATCCAGCTTCTTCCTGGTCCAGATGCCCTCTAGTTGACAGTTAATTGTATTTTCTTAAGGAGAAACCCGATGTTTCTAATAAATCACAATAAGCTTCCCTGGTAGAGCAGGATGGTAAGAAGAGCATAATTTATAGGTACATAATTAGTCCCAACCAACCATAGAGCAGGTTGGTCTGGAAATGGGAAGGACCTGTTCCAGCTCATCCCCATGCAAAGCCGAGCCCCCTGAACAAATTGCTTCCCGCATCACTAGTTGCCTAAGCGACCATCCCAAAAGCACTGGTGCCCAGTGTGTGACCCAGCAGCAAACCCCGCATAGACAGACAGACAGAAGCCCAGCTGCTCCTGATGGTGCTGGGCTTTGGCAGCTCCTGACCTGAGAGGGATCCGAGAACTGCCGTTGCCCAGAGTTGGGTCAGTAGTGGGCTCCAAGTACACTTCTCATTAAAGTTTAACTTTTCAGAATCCTGGGGATCCAGAATGCCCTCTGCTTCTTCAGTCCTTTGTAGGGAAACAAAAAAACATTCAAGAAGGTCTCGAATCTAAAGCATGTAGACAATGTACCAGGAGGTGTGTACTTGGTGCCAGTACTATAAACCAGAAGCAGTGTGCTCTGTGGGAGAAGTGACTCCTGGGTGTCCTTCAATAAATGGACAGTTGAACAAGGGACTAAGACCTGCGCCACCAGATTTCCTTTCTGGTAGTGTTTCTACTCCAACATCCTACCAAGGAAATATATTGTTTGAAAAATCTACTGCAAAGCCTGGCCCAGTGGTGCATGCCTAGAATCCTAGCACTTGAGAGGTGAGGCAGGAGGATTGCCTCAAGTTCAAGCCAGCCTGGGCTACAAAGTGATTTCAAGCCAGAACTCCATAGGGAAAGCCTGTCTCAAAAAAACAGAACAAAACCAAAATCTACTGCAGCAGTAATGTTTCCCTTGGTTTGGTCAGAAGGTACAGCTAGTCCTCTGCTCTTGAAATTCAAACCCCTGTGTCCAGTCACACAGGAAATGACCATCAGTCACAGAAACGTAACTGAGGAAAAGAAGATGTGCAGTAAGAGAGAATTGCCATTTATGCAGCTGCTGGACTCTGAAGTTACTGCTTCTTATCCAGGACTATATTTCAGTTTCGCCATATCCCAGGATGTAGTGGTTATCCTGCCTGACAGGAAAGAACAGAGAGTCAGAGAAAGCACTCAGCCAAGCTGGATTCAAGCCCTGCCTACAGGCAAAAATAGAACAGGCACCATTCCACGTTTTCCTTGACCTGAAATGAAATCTCAAAAGGGTACAGCAGTGATGATGAACCTTTTAGAGCTTTCAATGATACAAACAGCCCATTGCAGCATGAGTGCCATAGGTTTGCCACCACTAGTATAGAGCAAAGGGGATATCACAAAGCTTTGTGACTCCCTGACCTGGGCTCTCAGAAAGAATTTTCCCATTACCTCTAACCATGAAGCTAATTCTGGGGTCATTCAGCAGCCCTCTCTCTGATGGATTTAAGCTTTGTAAGACTGTCACTGACTGTCTTGCCTGGGAGGAGTAAGGCAGACAGGGCCTTGAAATACCGACAGTGGACTCTGGTAACAAAGTGTTCTTTGTGGTCTGGACAACAGAGGGTCTGTTGCCATGTTCTCAGAGCATCGCAGCTCCATCTGGAGAAGCCCCAGCAAATAGGTGGGGAGAAAAAGCCAGCATCAGTAGGGCTAAGCTGTCATCCTAGGACAGATCTGAGACCAGGTATGGACAGTAGAGTCCATAGAGAACCACATGGTACAGAGGAGAAAACTCATAGCCTAAGCGGGATGGAAGTGAGGTAGGGCTCCACAGGAGGGAGGGCCCTAACTTGTAGCTGAATGCTTAATCCACGCAATGGGACCTGTTGTCACTGTCCTACACATGCAAGGCAACTACTTTATTGCTGAGCTGCACCCCCAGGCTGGTAAGTTAATTATTTTGCCTGGTAAGTTACATCTTCTTGGCCTCTTCCTTAGGCCTTGCCTCTCAGGCCTTCAGAACCCAAGGTAGGACTCGGTGAAATTCTTTTAGTATTGAATAATTAAAATGCAAAATGTGAGTGATAATGCTGACTTACATTGCAAAGATTCCTTCATGAGAGAAATAGGTAGAGGAGACCGCACTAGAACAGGTGAATCCAAGCCCTAGCTCTCGGGCTTAAGCAAGTTCCTCTCCCTTTCTGAGCCTTAGTACTTGTCTGTAGATGAGGGTAGTAAAACTCTTGATGGGGTGATCTCTTTTTGATATAGGGCAATGTGTGAGAAAGCCCGTGGTGGCAAGGCTCTGATTAACAGGATTGTCACTGCCCTTCCGTGTGGGTCTAAAAGCAGTCATGTTAAAGCGCAGGAGCAGGAAGAGCCCTGTGCTTTCTCCCAGGAGTGGCAGGGCCTGAAGGGGATGGGATGGGGAGGGGCCGAGGGTCTCCATGACTGCCCAAGCAGATCCCAGAGCCACACTTACCTCTCAAAAATCTCCTGCTCTTTCTCCTGCAAGAAAAGAAAACAAAATCAGGTGTGGCGCCAGAAACTACAGGCAATCAAGACTTGAACATACTTAACTGAAGGATCTAGAACAAAAGTTTTGGGCTGGGGATATAGCTCAGTGGAATAAGCGCCTGCCTAGCAAGTGCAGGGTCCTGAGTTCGATCCCCAGTACCGCCAAAAAAAACCACAAAAGCTCCTCCTCCATCCTTAAGCCCCAGCACCAAGTTTTATGGTCTGTTGTCATATGTATCCTTGTGGCACATGCTCAGAATGAGCCACTCTGTGGCTCCTGCCCCACGGCGCCCTGGGTTCCCCTCACTTTCCCTTGGGACCATCAGCCAGTTACTGAACACATCTCCCAAGAAATGTCAGCTCCTGGGTGGCTGTGACTTTCTGAATCTTCTATTGTGACTGTCCCAGTGTCTGAGACAGGAAGCGCACTGTGCCTGGAAGCTGGGTGAGTGAATGAATGCACAATCAAGGGCAGCCACGGGAACTGGCCTCCTTGCAAGTGCAGTGAGACAACTCAGTTGTTCTACATTCTCCTGTCTCTGCCTGGCCTTTTTTATTCAGATGTCACACTGTTCTCTCAAAACTGGAGGCATCTGCAAATCTACGTGGGAAGGCTATGTACCAAATTTTAATCATGGTAACTTCTGGTAGCATTAAGAATGAGCTGTGTTTTCATACTGGAGCCCTTACCAGCTCCCTCAAGCTGTTCTCCTTATGCTCGGCTGACTTCCTTGGACATGGGTACTTTCTTATCACCCCCAAGTCACTTCATCCCAAAAGCCTTCCCCGAACCCCTCCCCGGCCTGGATTGTGCAGTCTCTAGTTCTGAGTGATTTCCTCTACCAAAGCTCATATTCTTCCTTACCCTCAATCAGTTTATGTATTACTGCTGTATTCTGTGACTCTGCCCCATAATACAATGCTTAGCATTTAACAGGTGCTCAATAAGGAGCTTACTATTAAAAGGATATGGCTATCAGTTACCAAGGGAAAAAACCTCATAATTTGATTCCCCTTGCCTCATGTGAAAGGAGAAAGTATTCAATGATACTTAGTAAAGTAAAGAAGAATTTATTCAGGGTCCTTGCGATAGGTATAGGGACCACTGCCACAGGGAAGAGAGATCGGGCTCAACTCCAAAGAGGGCAAGCGCAAGTAGGAATTTATAGCCATGGAGTAAGTAGATGGAAAACTACTAAGAGGAAGCTTTGGGGATCCGTCTAAACTAACCTAACAGGATTCTTGCTGCAGACAGGCCGGGTTGATCCTCCGGATGCCACCTGGGGGAGGGCAGATGAGGAACCCAGTCAGGTATCAAGAGTGATGAGATATGGAAAACAAAGGGGGTCTGCTGAACAGGCTTGGCAGAGTTCTTTTGATCTTTACAAGGAAGTGGGGCTGGGGATATAGCTCAGCAGCACAGCACATGCCTGGCAAGCGCAAGGTCCTGAGTTCAATTCCCAGTACCAAAAAAAAGAAAGTAAACAGAAGGGCCCAAGAGCAGGTTCAGAAGGCAGATCCAGCAAAGAGCCTTGTCACTCATCCCTGCTCCGAATTCTCATTTCCTACCAAGACACATTCTCAGTGGTTTCCAATCTGGGAGTCTGGCCACTGGCCACGCCCTCAGCCTGGCCCGACTTACAATCAGCTGGTGGTCATCCAGATGGGTGAGCATGTCCACCAGGCTGGTGCGAATGGTGTTGAGCTTCTGCAATGCCTCGGCCCAGTGTGCCCGCTGTGTCAGGATGCTCTGGTGGGCTCGCTCCTCTTCGCCGTGCACCTGTTCCAGTAACCGCTGCTCCTCACTCTCGCAAAGACTCCTCACCACACTCAGTCGCTGGATAACCAGTTCCCTCGCTGCGCTGGCTGTGCTCTGACAAGGGGTGAAATGAGGAGTTGGGTTCCAGCAAAGCCCCGGTCAGGATTAGAGGGTTTGGGCTCGGCAGGAAGGAGTGCCAAAGTTGAATGGCAACGTCTGTGATGGGAATAGTAAGAGGAGTAACAGTATTTACACCATTGACTTTGACAGACCAACAGTGAGACTTCCCAAATATGGTTTACAGTCAAGAAATTTGAGATCCAGACAGCCAGGCTAGATCTCAGGAGGCCAAGATCACAAAATAGAGGAGCTGAGTAGGGCTTTGAGGTCAACTACAATCACCTGATTTCTTCACATTTAGAAATACTTAGGCCTCGGCATCAGGGTCAGAGAATTTTAGAAACTGCAGAACAGAGGGGCCTAAAACGTCATCCCCATCAACCATCTCCATAACAGTGCTCTTGTTGATATTTCCCCACATCTAAGGACAAAAACGCATTACTTCTTAAGGCTGTCTGCTCCAACAAGTTCTGTATTAGATTATTTATCTGCCACAGAGAGGGCCTGAAATAATTCTCAGCCAGAGAAGTTAATGAGCATCTTTTTCCAACTCCTGTGGCATGTGTGTAGGTATCCCAGATAGTGACTGGATGACTGAATGGGAAATTTCTTTCCTGATTTACTAAAAAATCTCTTGGAAGCACTGACATAGCACGTCAGTGGCAGGGATGGGACCAGAACCCAGTTCTCTTGACTCTCAGCCTAATACTACTCCCTTATAGCAGATACACCTGATTCCTCCCCAAAGGCATCTTTTGCATAAGCACCTGCCCTTGTACTTTTGCCCAGCAAGTAACAGCAAAGCTGCCTCTTCAGGTCAGAGTCAGGGAGAAGCAGCCACACTCCCACCTGGTGTTTTTACACTTGCCATTCTCTCCTAGAAAACTCTTCCCTCACATGTGTGGGCCACTCTGCCACGGCCTAGGTTTTTATGTTAAGTATCAACCTTCTAAATGAGGTCATTCCTGATCAGAGTAGATGGGATTGCAACCCCAATCCTCAACACATGCTATCTTACTTCCTGTTTTATATTTCATGTCACTTTCTGATAAAGCACATATTTTACTTGACAAGAATGTATGCTTTGTGAAAACAGGAATTTTCATATGGGCTGTCCACTGTAGAATGCCTAGCGCATAGGACAACAGTGCCTGGCCCATGGTAGGTGCCCAATAACGATTTGTTAAGTCTGTTACTGTAGCTTCTAACCAACCTTATATTGAGGAGCAATAAATGCCAATGTAGTAGGACAAGAAAATAAAATGATAAGGATAGAGAAATCAGGGGAGAAATCATCATACAAACTAAAGCAGACATGAACATCTCTGATACCTAGCAGCTTTCTAGTTCCTGATGCTAGTTCCCTGTAGGTTCTGAGATACCTCTGTATCCTGCCAGGAAATTCCCTGCTTTGTTTAAGCAAGTTCAACTGGAGTTCTGTTCTATACAATTACAAGAGCTTGATTAAGGCAGTGTCAAAGCCTGCTCCTTGTACTATGGGGGCAGGAGGCCAGAAACGCGCATAGCCTGTCCTGAAAGGCATGCTTAAGAGCAAAACAGCAGAGGCAATGAGTCCACTGAATAAAGGACCCACAGTGGGATATAGAAAAAGAGAGTACTGGCCTGGGGCTTAGAAGATCCAAGACATAGAACTGACACTAGAACTGACATAGAACTGCCCAGGAGGCAGTGTGACCTTGGGTAAGTCAATGAACCACCACAAGACCCATTTCTCCATTTGCAAATAGGGATGTGCTGCCACCTACTGCATAAAATTGTCATAAAGAATACTCTGTAAGTCCCTAAGCAGTTTTGTAATTCTAGGACTGAGTCCAAAATAACTAGATAGTAAAACAATGCTACACTTCTTGCTCCTCTATCCTAAGATACCTACAAAACTCATATAGCAGAGTCTTTGCACCCAATGAGGTATTAGGAACAATACCTATTGTATTACCACTCTGTCCAGATGGTAGAATTAAGGCTCAGAGAGATAGGAAATCACCTTTTCTGTACATTCAGCTTTGCTAGTAGCACAATGAGGTTGTTACATTGGAAAGAGACCCTAGACTTGACCAAGTCCCTAGGAATAGGCTCTTACCCAGGATGGGACACAGCATAGAGAGGAAAGGGGAAGAATTACCACTGCTCGCTGGTTCTTCCCCAGTAGGACCTCAGCCACATACTTGGTGATGCCAGCACTCTGTAACTGCAGCCTTTCACACTGGTCCACAATCTTGTTCTGCAACACAAACATTGCTCATGGCACCTTTTTCCATGCATATAAGCCACTCTTCATTCCAATGATTTCCCCCTTTTATCCCAGACCTCACCACTATCAAAAACGATAATGCCTCCAAAATCTTCACATCAAGGCGCCTGTACTCTGCCCACCATGTCTCATCCTTCTAATTCCCTAACTCCAGAGGTCCCATTTCAATAGCTCAGTTGGGGCCACCAAAACAATAGTCTTCGCCACCCATATTCCCTACTGTGGCCTCACTTCCTTCTTTATCCTCAAGCCCCCTGGCCCGTCATTATAACCACTTTCTTGCACAAGCTCTTGACTTTCCTTCATACCTGGCTCCCTGACTCTCCATCCCTGCTTCTGAGCAGAATGTGGCTTCTCAAGCTGTTCTGCTCCAGGTTGTTACCATCCATGAGATGGCATCATCAGCTACCAATCTGTTACTTAGACCAAAATCCAGGAGCTTCTCTTCAATTCTGTATCTAACCCGTCAGAGAACCCAAAGTTTCTCATCTGGCCACTTCCGGTCACCTCCCATTATTCTGCCCAGATAGTCATCATTTCTCACAGGAATCCTGTTACAGTCTCCAGACTGGGCTTCCATTCTCAGCCTCACCCTACAGGAAATCAGGAGTGGATGTGCCCTGCTGAGGGTCCTCCGCTGGCTTTCCAACACACGCATAGCAGGTCATGCTTCTAGCCAACAAGGCCCTACTTGATGTAACTGCTCTTGTCTCCAGCATCACCGTGGCCCAGCACTCTCCACCCTGACTTTCCTTCCAGTCCTTAAAAGCACCAGACTGCCGATTTCCATGCCTTTGCACCCAATCTTTCTCTAGCAGTAGTCTGGGGAGTGTGTGTGTGTGTGTGTGTGTGTGTGTGCATGTGTGTGCATGTTGCTCCTTTAATCTGTCCAGATGTCACTTTGGAGAGGTCTTCCTTGACTTTACCCCTCATTTTTTTAGTTTTTTGATGGTACTAGGGATTGAACCCAGGGCCTGTGCATGACATTACCAGCCCCTATTTTGAGACAGTCTCACTAAGTTACTGGGCTTAGCTCGAATTTGCAATCTTCTTGCCTCAGCATCCCAGCTGAGAAGAATTACAGGCATGTGCTCCCATGCCCAGCTCCCATTTTTTACTGTGCTTTATTCTTCTCCCTTGTACTTACAAATCTAAGACATGTGATGTGTTTACTCTTTTGTGTACCTGTCTCCTTATGCCAGGAACATAAGTACAATACATTTGACCTGTTCTCTGAGTTCCTGCAAATAAAGGGCCCTAAATAAGTATCTGTGGAATGAACATCTACTGCCTTGACCACAGAGAGGCAGCAATTCAGTTTCCATAGCTACTAACATCACCCATGGGGACAGGAGAGTTTTAGAAATGAGAAAGCCAAGGCCCACAGAGAAGTGACTTGCTTCAAGAAATTATGGTGAGGCCCTCTGCTTCTCCACTCCATTTCTCCGGGTAGCAGCTGGAACCCTTCCAACCAATGGTCCCTCCACTAGTTCCCCTAAGACTTTCCCTCAGTTCCATCTACCACAAAGCAGTCCATCTACCTTTTCCAGGAACCCTTTGTATATCCTTCCTCCCACATAATTAGTGTCACACTTCACAGGTCCAAATGCAAAGTTACAGAATTGAGTCGACTACACAGAAGCTGCGATCGCCATGCACCCAGCCACTGAGAGAACTGAACCCAGCTTCTGAAAAGTTACAGGGTAGTAGTGATCGAGAAGGTGAGCAAACAGTTCAACCGGTGCTGGGGTTTGCGCAGTTCTGTAACAATCTTGCCCTGGGGTGCAATTTCTTTGCTGGCTGGAGGGCTAGGGAAAGGACTGTGCTAAAGATATCATCTACCCTAGGGCTGGGGATGTAGTTTAGAGAGTGCCTAAGGCTCTGTTTGATCCCAGAGACCAAGGCAGGGGAGGATATTATCTACATTGGAAAAAATGAGGACAAGACTCACCTCCCTTCAAGCAAAGGAGATGAATGTACTTAGTGGGGGCGCCCAGGGAAGACACTCGAGGCAGACTGCAGTCCAAAGCGAGCACCGGCTCTGCTACCACCCCCTCAGGCTCCCTCTTCTATCACTCGGGCCCTGGTGGGTACTTTTTAAAGTTTTCCACTAGCGTCACTTCCTCCCCCTAACCACCAAAGCATGAAGTGGTGGCTTCCTCTTGCCTAGTCAATGAATCACCCCTCTCCCCGCAGCCTCTGAACTTTAGGAAACCTGTAGGAGTTACTGCCCTGCTCTGGACCTTGGTTTCCAGGTCTCGTCTGGATGACTGAGATGACGCGTATTTAAGTACTATGGCATGTCCACGGCACGGCCTCTCACACTGCTGCTCCTGGTTTTTACCTGCCCTGCTGTTGTCCTGTATTTATCGGTTTCTGTTGAACGGCTTTTTAGGTGCAGGGAATTTTTCTTGCCCTCCTCCCTCCTTGTTCTCTGCACCACCTGCCCCACTGCACTTCCTTCCATGTTCCATGACTTCAGGGGGGGGGGCTCTCAGATTTTATGTTTGTTCGTTTTTTTCTCCTTAGCAGTAGGACTTGATATTTTCAATTTTGGAAAAACTAAAAGACAAATAAACTGGGGTTTTTGTTAAAAAAAAAAATTAAGTACTATGGCATTTGCTAAGTTCCTACCCATCATGCAAGCTGATTATCACGCTCTCCAAGTTTATTTTCCTCATCACTATTGTTGACTAGTAGGACCAACCAGAAGTTTGGGATGTACTGAATAACTGAACCCCTTGTGGCCCCAGCACCTTGTAAGGTGTTAGGTGTTTATGTTCCAGTCTGGTCTGAGTCAGTGAAGTCCCCAGTGAGGGTGCAGGTGCACAGCAGGGCTGAACTCCAGGGTGGGGTTGGGAGAAAGAAGCCAATTCATCCTACTACAAGGAAATCCCCAGGACCTCAGTGAGGGTAGAAAGTAGAAGGTAGTTCTTAGATGACTTGATTCTCCATGCTGGGGGTGAGGGTGACAGGAAAGTGACTGGCAGCCAAGCTGAGAGTGGAGGTGAGGAGAACCCTAGAGAAAAGTTTTCTCCAATTCCCTCCCCACTCCCTCTGTTATCCAGGTGAAACCAGCTTAAAGTACAGTCAAGGCCAATCCTGGAAGCAAAACAGATCACCTCACCTGACACCTGAGGATAGGGGTGGCAGCTCTGGGTGGAAAGGTGAAGAGGGACAGGTTTGCATGTGTCTCCCTCCCTTCCGCTCCCTCTTCCCTCTCTTCAGGCAGGACCTCTGTTCCTGGCCCCCTGTACCCCAGGTTGACCTGGAACTCCCAATCTTGCTGCCTGAGCCTCCCAGAAGCCAGCATTACAAACGTGTGGCACCACACCCAGCTGGGACCCAGTTTTATCAGAGGTTACCTATAATAAACACGAGCTACTATTACTGCCCCCAAACTACAGATGAAGACATCGAGGCTGACTCACTGGGGAGGCGAGCAAGGGTGGTATTCGAACTTGGGTCGACTTGATTCCGTCCGCCACACCTTTCACCGCCTGGTTCTACAGGCGAAGCCTCGGGAGAACCCGGTATCCCCCGTCCCTGCCGCCAGAGCCCTGCCGCCCGCGGCCCCCGCCCGCTCACCCGCAGCTTCTCCGCGTGCTCGTCGGCCCGGCGGACGCGGTGTCCCTGGCAGCGGCCGCCCGGGCCCGCACAGGCGGCGCACACGGACCGCCGCTCCGAGCTGCAGAACCAGCCGAGGGCCTGGCTGTGCTCCGGGCACAACGCGCCCGGCTCAGCCCCCGGCCCCGGCGCCGGCGCCGACCCCGGCCCTGGCCCTGGCCCCGACTCCGGCTCCGGCTCAGGCTGCAGCCCCGCGCCCTCCGCGGCCATTGCCGAGCGCCTGGCGCCGCGCGCTCCACCTGTTACAGGTGCGGCGGGGCGGGAACAGAGAGGGGCGGGGGCTCGCTGACCCCGCCCACTCCGCGCTTCCTCCTGTTCCGACCCCGCCCTGATCCCGCCTGCTTCGCCAGTCTTTGCTGAATTAAAATCATATTTTAAGGGTTTTAAAAAAATATATAAAGACGCTAGAACACCTAACATTAATTTGACCATAGGAAACTTTATTGAATAATTATTAAGTGTCAGGTTTAGCAAGGCACGCACCTGTAATCTCAAGTACCTGGGAGGCTGAAACAGGAAGATCGCATGTCTGAGGCAGGCCAGGGAATCAAACGAGACCCTGTCTCAAAATATAATTGAAAAGGTTGGGAATGTAGCTCAAGGGGAGAAAGAATTCAGTTCCGAGTTTCGCCAAACACTTTATAGTATTTTATCATATTCACAATAGCTCTTATGAGAGGTAACTTAGACAAGTAGTTTAAAACTAGGCTCTGCTGTCGGGCTGCCCAGTTCAAATCCCTCATAGCCACTCTATGGCATCGACTGTAAAGTAGGGATGCCAGCACTTGCCTAATAGACCTGGGCTTGAGGAGTTATGTGTTAAAAGCACATAAAATAGTGCAATGCCTGGTACATAGCCCCTACAGTCTCTAAGCATCTGCTAATAGTACATGGGAAGTGTTACTAAGATTCCAGTTAACGGAAGTTCAGTGACTTACTGGGGGTAACAATTACTAATAAATGACAATGAATGAGAAACCGGAACAGTGATTTAAGGTTACCATAATTTTTTTTAATGCTGGGGATTAAACCCAGGTGTATCTCTTGTACACTAGGTAAGCACTGTACGCTGAGCTATACCCCGAACCCTTATTGATAATTTTTAAAGTAGCAGATTGAGGCTGGTTTTCCCAAACTACAGTATTTGCACTCAAATTTTCTGAATTTGAATGTTTGAAGGTTTTTTCTTTTTAATTAGCACTACGGAAAAATAATGTGTGTTTATTGCGAAGAAAGTTGACTTGTGAATGAGAGTGTGGAAGAAAAGCCTACTCACTTCTTCCAGAAATAACAGCTAATATGGACCTGAGCCCTTTCAGGGGCTTTCCCCAGGTCCCCTTATGTCAAGATTGAGACCCAGTCTGGGGCTACAAGGAAGGTACTGCTCCCCAAACCCAAACTCCTGTAGTGGATTGACAACTGATGGTCAACTTATAATCCTCAGCTGAACTGGGTGTGCCGCTGGGTGAGGAAGGCCCACCTGAGGACTGTTGCCAGCAGCACAGGAGGCGGAACTGGAGAAAAAGAAGTTAGGCTGTAGGGAGTGAGAGAGGCTGGTGGGAGCTGGTAGAAGCTGTGAGGAGCTGTTGGTTGTTTTGGAGGAGCTCATCATGCTGGCTTTCCTGATGAACTTAGATGTTTTCATCCTCTGAGGAGTTTGGAACCTCATTGGCACTGAGAATGGCTTTGGTTTACTTTGGGGGAACTCTGGTCCTCACTTTGAGTGTCGCTTCCTGGCTCCCGAGGGGAAGATGATGCAGTGCTTAGTCTCCTGAGAAGCTTGCTCTGTTGGCTTCCCTGATGGGAACTCGGCCGTCTTAATCATCAGAGGAGCTCGGGACCTCACTGTTGCTGAGGATGGCTGTGGTACCTTTCAGGGGAGCTCTGGTTCTTCTGAGCGTCACTTCCTGGCTCCAGTGCAGATCCCTCACCCTACTAGTACAGACCCTTCATCCTGTTGGCGCAGACTTCCTAGATTCTACCACTGACCTTTGGGCCTTCCCAGAGCAGATCCATGAAAAAGGCCTGCATGAGATATTGTTATGGGCTCTAGGCCTCCAGGTGGACTCGTGGGAGGCACTTTTATGGGTTCTAGGTCTTCAGCTGGACTCATGCAGGACATTTCCGTGGGATCCCCAGACCTTCAGCTAGATTTCTTGGTCTGTAGTGTGTGGACAGATCTCCTGAACTGTCTTGTATATCATTCTTTGGGTGACTATTATAAATAATCTTATAAAATATGTGTCCTGTATTATATTGTTTTCCCTTGCAAAATAACCCCCAAAAGCAACACACCTCCTAAGAGGGTCTTGGCAGAGAGTTGAGCAAACTCAGCCAAAGGGGCCAGGGCGCAGGCCTGTTTGGGTGGATTCTGGGTGCAGCACATCTGGGTACAGGCGGTAACGAAATCTGGGGAAAAACTCTTACACTTTGAGACTCCTGAGGTATCAAACTCTTCTACCCTGAGGCTCCCTAACCTACCATTACACAAAGCCAACAGAACCCTTCCCCTTGAAGGCCCTAGGCTTTAGCCCCAAAGGAGCAAGGGCAACTAACAGCCTGGAAACCACCTAGAGCAGTATGAAGTGGTGTCATCTTCCAGCAGGGACACTTTGCCACCTTATGTAAACAAATATCCATGTGGCCAGACAGCGTTCAGAGGGGCATGTTGTGTTACATGTTTCATCACAGACATACCACTTACGGCTGTGGGACTTGGGTCAGATTACTTGGGCCTTCTGTTCTCAATTTCCTCATTTCGCTGGTTGTGGCGGGGCACGCCTGTAATCCCCACACTTGAGAGGCTGAGGCAGAAGGATTCAAGGCCAACCTGGGTGACGTAGTGAGTTCAAGACCACCTTGAACTACACAGCAAGGCCCTGCCTCAAACAACAACAACAACAGAACAATTTCCTGATCTTTGCAATGGGAGTGATAATAATATTACCCAGGTTAGAGCACTGTGTCCAGAATGAAATGAGATCTTACTTGCAAAATGCTTGCTTTGACATACACTTGTGAATAATAAATGATTTCATTATACATGGTGGGATCTGTAAATATACTTGTGGCAGGTTTAGGAATGTAAATTGTGTGAGATCCTTTAGAGAGGCCTTGCAGTGGTCCTGGTATCAAAAGCAGCTTTGCAGGGTATCCCAGTGGGAGGGTGATGGCCTCATAACAGTGTCTGCCCTCCTCTGAGGTTTGGAATGGAAATGGGCCATGGTAATTAGACATTACTTTGGATTTTTCTCCCTAAGGATGAGAAAGCTATGGGGGACAAGAGGAGGAAAAGGGGTAAGGTCCCTGGGAAAAGCTGGGCCCCTTCCTTGGGTGTGGCCCTGGAGCAGTCAGTGGCCCTATGAGGGCTAGGTCTGGAAAGTCACAGTGAAATTACCAGACATGTTCCCAGGCAGAGGGACTAGGAAATTCAAAGGGACATGATAGGAATGGATCTGTTTTTAGAAAGTCGGGCTTGTCTGTTCCATTGCTCTTGTGAGGTGAATTGGAGCTGGAGAATCAGCGCCTTCCTGAAACAAGTAGCAAGCTGTGCAGGACACGCACCCTCACCAGGTCCAGGATACTCATAAACTCCCAGGCTGGGCCTTTTAAGCTCATCCGGCTTCAGAATTACCGGGGGTGGGGGCACAGGAGATGGAGGTGGGAAATGGAGAGTTTCTAGTAAGATTCTCGTTCATTGTACCTGGAGTAGAAGCTAGGCAGGTAGCACGTGCCTATAATTCCAGTACTTGGGAGGCTGAGGCAGGAGGATCACTGTAAGTTTGAAGCCAGCCTGGATACATAGTGAATTCAAAGCTATCCCGAGCTGCATAATGAGACCCTGTTTCAAACGACAAAAAAAAAAATCCTGAGGCAGAAACAGGAATCTGCGTTCCCAGCAGCCACCTGTGATTAGGAAGCAGATGAGCTCTCTGAACTAAACAGTGCCCTAAGTGGTGGCAACCCTCTATTAGGTGGGGATATCAAGTCAAGGAAGGAGCTGGGTGTGGTGGCGCATGCCTATAATGCTAACACTCAGGAAGCTGAAACGAGAAGTTTGTCATGAGTTCGAGGCCAGTCTGAACTACATAGGAAGACCTTGTCTCAGAAAGGAAGGAAGGAAGGAAGGAAGGAAGGAAGGAAGGAAGGAAGGAGGGAGAAGAAAGAAAGAAAGAAAGAAAGAAAGAAAGAAAGAAAGAAAGAAAGAAAGAAAGAAAGAAAGAAAGAAAGAAAGAAAGAAAGAAAGAAAGAAAAAGAAAGAAAGAGAGAGAGAGAAAGAAAGAAAGAAAGAAAGAAAGAAAGAGGGAAGAAAGGGAAACAACAAACTAACCAACTCTTAGTTCTTGTTTCAGTTAAATACATGTAGTTAAACAAAATTTATGAGAGGCCATTGTTTTGGCCTAGGCTCCTTCACTAGGCTGCAACAGACCAAATCAAAATAGAGTCTGCCATGCTCATGCTAACCTTCCACATTACCAAACTGAAACTAAGTTGTCACAAATTTGAAAGAGAGATTATTGCCACAAATAGGCCATATTTAGGTGGTATAATAAAGGAAATCCCCTTTGTTTTGACCCTGTAAGAAAGTAACTTCCAAATGACTTTATTCCTGCTCCCTTTAGCCCTGTTCTGCCCATAAAACCACATTCTTTGTTTCAGTCCATCTATTTTATAGAATGGGGTGAATTGTTAATTTTATAATTGTTAATAAAAGCCAATTTGGTCATTTCACTAAATTTAGCTAAATTTGTCATAACTTGGTCTTCTGGCTACATCTAAGTAACAGGATGTATAGAAGCAGTGGAGATCAAATGTATTTCTTTCTGAGGGTCATGTTCAAAACAGTCTGCAAGCTGCTTAGGCTGCCCAGGGGTTTCTGGAGCCCTGTTGGACATGGGGAGGGCTGCGCTTGAACTTTAGGGTTTGTATAAGTAGGACACCCTGAACTGGGGCAGCAAAGAAATGTTTATTGCATTTTAGTCACTCAACGGGTTTATTGGGCACCTGTCTGTGTGCCAGGCCTTATTTAACTGGGATACAACCGTCTAGAACAAAGTTACTTTCATGGACAAATAACACAAATGGATATGTAGTCTAGTGTCAGAAATGAGAGAATACATTATATAATAAGAGAAAATTTCTCAGATGTCCTGTATTTAATTAGAAGAACCAGAGGATGAAGGGGAGGTCAGATGAAAGTAGTTGATCAGCTAACACATTGCAGGCCATCAACAAAACTTGGTTTTGTATTCCTGAATATATGTTAAAACTTTAACTCAGGGCCAGGGGTATAGTTCAGGGGGGGAGCACTTACTTGCCTAGCATGCAAGAGGCCCTGGTTCCACCCCAGCACAGAAAAGCAAACAAGCCCCACCCCCCATTAACTCAAAGTCCACCATGAGCCCCCTGCTTATAGCCTCTGCCAATCCAGAAGCAGCCATGACTTTTTATAGATCCTATCCCAAAGCTTTCCCTGCTTCATGTAATTCCACATCTCTTGCCCATAACCAGTGTGGGTTCAATATAAAAACTTATGTCTTCCTCAAATTTTCATTATAGAAACAGCATTCCTGGGGCTGGGGATATAGCTCAGTGGAATAAGTGCTTGCCTAGCAAGCGCAGGGTCCTGAGTTCGATCCCCAGTATCGCAAAAAAAAAAAGGAAACAACATTCCTGATTTGCCAGTGGACACATTCCCAACTCTTTCCCAGCTCTGATGCTGGAAGTTGCAGGAATTTGTCCCAGGACCTGCTCCTTTTTCTGGCCAGCATCTGTAACTGCTCTGTAAACCTTTCATTCCAGACATCACGGTCTCAAGAGTTGGTTTAACAACAGGAAAGAGACCAGTCCAGGCAGAGAAGTTTCTCCCCTCTTTTTATGCCATGACTCCTGCTCCTACTCACTAATGAACCTCATGCAAATCCATAGTGTGATAGATAATCTGCTATAAGTATAATTACGGATCTTCACACATATGATGAAGCATCCATTAGCCCCTCCTATATAATATATGGGATTTTAATTATTCTTGTAAAAGTAGGATTCTGCAGATATCCTCTATAAGCTGACCTTTCACTCACTTGTTAATGATATGACATTTGCTTTTTGTCTTTTTTGGGGGGTGCAGGGGATGGAACCCACAGCCTCATTCATGCCAGGCAAGCACTCTACCCCTGGCTTACATACCTAGTCCTTTTAATTTTATTTTGAGATAAGGTCCAGCTAAGTTGCCCAGGCTAGCTTTGAACTTGCAATCCTCCTGCCTCAGCCTCCTGAATAGCTGGGATTACAGGTGTGAGGCACTGCACCTGGTTTTA
Organism: Dinomys branickii; assembly: GCA_004027595.1. Classification (NCBI taxonomy): domain Eukaryota; kingdom Metazoa; phylum Chordata; class Mammalia; order Rodentia; family Dinomyidae; genus Dinomys; species Dinomys branickii. The sequence continues at coordinate 19,936 of PVLD010003536.1, read as the reverse complement.
AAGTTTTTTTAGTGGATGTCTGGAAAGGCTTCTGGAAAGAACTGTCCCTCACTCAGGTCTCCATGGTAGACCAAGCTTGTCTGCTTGCTCAGTGGAGCCCTGGCCCATCCCACCCTACCTGGCCCTGTGCCCATTTTTCAGTCCTGCTCAGACCCTTTTGCAATGTGGTTAGTGTCAGTGCTAGCAGTCACCTGACTGGGGTTTGTCCAGTTTCCAGGAATGTCAACACTGTGGAGCTTTTTGTCCTTCTGTGACATTTTCACTGCACAATCAGCTTCAACCATCACCTTCAAGGGGGCTTGGCAGCCTACCAGTGCAGACAAACTCAGGCCACGTGGTTCCCATGTGATGGAGCTCAGGTCCCTGGGGAGACAGTGCTCTCTACTCAGGTCAGCCCAAACCAGATGTGCCCAGATCTTGTCTCCAAGGGCTTTGGAACCAGCTTATTTCACAGACAAGACACATCAAACAGGGCAAGTCCAGGAAAGAAGAGCCAACCCAGGCAATAAAGAACCCAGAGCTAAGGTTATATTTACATAAGACAGAGCTAGAGGCACTGAGGGGTTAAGAAGGGGCCTCTTTATGTTGCTCATACCCTAACATCCTATTTTGTAGGCCAATTGTCTTTCCATGACTGTTTTCCCTTTTCATTCTTTATTCAAAAACATTCAGTAAGAAACTGGGGATGTGGCTCAGTGATGGAGTGCTTGCCTAGTGTGTGTAAGACCCTTGCTTTGATCCCCAGCACTCCCAAACAAAATAAAACTCAGTAAGTACCTACTATGTGCTAAACTTGCAATAGCCCCATGAGGCTATTTAAATTTAGCCTTTTTCTTCCTTTTCTTTTGGAGACAGGGTCTCATGCAGTTCAGGCTGGCCTTGAGCTCACCTTGTAGACCAGGTTGGTCTCGAATTTGTAATGATCCTCCTGCCTGAGTTTCCCGAGTGCTAGGATTACGGGCATTCACCACCACGCCTGGCATGAGGCTATTTATTTCATCTTAATTAAAATGAGTAAAATTTAAAATTCAGTTGTACTAGCCATACTTCAAGTGCTCAGTAGCTACGTGGAGCTAGTTGCCATGAGACCGGTCAGTGCAGAAATGCTATGGTGAGCCAGGGGTGGTGGTGCACACCTGTAATCCCAGGCCCCTCAAGGCTGAGGCAGGAGGATAGCTGCGAGTTCAAGGCCAATTTGGGCTACACAATCAGTTCAAGGCCAGCTTGAGACCCAGTCTTAAAAAACAAATAAACAAACGAGAAGAAATGCTACAGTGTAGTGGTATGGGACTGCTCAGTGCAGAAACAGAACATTTCCAACATGGTAGAAACTGCTATTGCAATGGCCCTGCTAGACCCTGTGTTAGGTACCATCCATATAAGTGTAAATGAGACTTAGTCACTGTCCTCATGGAGCTCACAGTTGAGTGAGACAAGAAATGAAAAAAATCAACTGGCTCTGTGGCACATGCTCGTAACCTTGTAACCTCAACTTGTCAGAAGGCTAACACAGGAGGGTCACAAATTCAAGGCCAGCCTGAGAAAGTAGGTGAGAACCTGTCTTAAAATCAAGAAAAAGGACAGAGGATGTAGCTCAGTGAAAAGGGTGCTTATCTAACGGTGGGTTCAACCTCTAGTAGAGCAAAAAAGAAAAAGGAAAAGAACAATCACAGTACGTTGGAGAAGTGTGCAGGGTTTGAAAGCGCAGAGGCAAGAGAGCTAACCCAGACCAGAGCAGGAAAAGAATGGTTAGGAAGGCTTGAGAGGAGAGAGGGAGAGGCTGAGGGTAAAGAGCCAGACAGAAAAACAGCCACAAGGGAGATGATCTCGGTGGAGCACCACATGCAAGGATCTAAAGGTGACAGCACAATAAATTGGGAAACTGAAAGTAGTTTAAGTCACTGCAGCACACAGTGTGGGTGGTAGAGGTGGAAGATGAGGCTAAAAAGATATATATTAAACCTTGTAGAAGGAATTTGGATATCACCTCAGATATCAGTTACCTATTATGTATCGGGTTAAATAACCCTTAGTTATTGCAGGCTGCTCAGGCCCACAATCTCCCAACTGAGTGTACGGTGAAGGCTTAAATAAATGAGACAATTGAAATGATTTCAAGGCTCCTGGAGGGTCTCACTCTCTTACAGTTTTGATATTCTCTGAGTTTAGACGAAGGCTTCTCTGGGCAGCCCATGTTTATTTGGTTTTCTTTTTCTTTTTTTTTTTTTTTTGGGTTTTCAAACAAAGGAGGAGGATACTCAAGAAAATGCAGGACTCTCACTGGACCTTGGGAGAATTTTCTCAAGTAGTAAATTATGTCAGTTAGGAGAACTACCTTAGTCTCCTTGTAGTTAACTGGGGTTGGAGCCAATGTCCTCAGCTGTGGGCTTATCTTATTCTTTGAGGAGTCACAGCTTCACAGGCCAATTCAGGCCTCAGGGTGACCAGTGAGTCACAGAGGTTTACTTACTATGAGTCCACTGCCTATCTTCAGACAACATGCCTAAGCTTCAGACAACTCACAAGTAAACATGGAAAGCCAATTGGGTAATATTAAATCCAGCTCAGAGCCACTTTGTAGTGGTCTCCAACAATTATGTATAAAAATTATAAGCTTAATGGCGTACAATGGCAATTGTTTATTTGATTTTTTTTTTTTTTTGTACTGGGAAACAAACTCAGGACCTTGCACTTGCCAGGCAGGTGCTTGTGCCACTGAGCTATATCCCTGGCCCTTTACAATTTATTTATTTATTTATTTTTGTCTTTTTGAGATAGGGTCTCGCTATGCAGTTCAGGCTGGCCTTGAGTTCACTTTGTAGCCCAGGCTGGTCTCGAACTCACAGCAATCCTCCTGCCTCAGCCTCCTAAGTGCTGGGATTACAGGTGTGTGACACCATACCCGGTTTAAATTGTTAACAGAATTCTGGGATTTAGCAAATAGGGCTAATCTCAGCTGGGCTGTTCTTCTGATGGCTGCTCATTGAGCTACAGTCATCCAATGGCTCAGCTAGGACTGGGTAGTCTAAAATGGTCTCACTCATAGCCAGGTACACTGCTACACACCTGTAATTTCAGCACTCAGGCAGTCTGAGGCAGAGAGATTGCAAGTTCATGGCCATCCTGGGCAATTTGTTGACTTAGTAAAACCCTGTCTTAAAGTAAAGATAAAAATTAAGAATGGCTAGGGATGTAACTCAGTGCAAAGGCCCTGGGTTCAATCCTCATTACTACTGATAATAATAATGGGGACTGATGATGTCTCACTCACATGTCTGACATTTGGTGCTACCTGTTGGATGGACCATATCTCTCAGGCAGGCTAGTCTGGTCCTCTTACCATGGTAGCCGTGGTCCAAGAAGATGAGAACAGAAATTACAAGCCCTTTAGAAGCTTAAGCTCAGAAGTCCCGTGGGTCATTTCTACTACATCCTACAGGGCAAAGCAAGTTACAAGGCCAGCTCTGATAGAAGCTGCAAATAATCTGTGATAACTTTCAATGTATCATGCTCTGGATGATCTTGGCCTGATCCATGGTGGTGACTAGAGAGAGGGCAGATTTTCATTTTTAGGGTATCAAGGAGGTCAAATTGAGGAATCTTGGGGATCGTTCTCAAACAAGGAAGAAAAGAAGTTACAAGCGTTCCTCCTTGATTTGTCCGGTTGACAAATGGCAGTGCTCAGCATTTAAAGAAAAAAAAGAGGAGGAACAGGTTTAGGAGAATGATGATGTTTCCAGTGTGAGTCATGTCGAGAGAGAGAGGTGTCTTTTAAACAACCAGGTGGAGACAGGTGGATATACAGGTATGGCTCAGAAAGTGGCCTGGCTACTAGTTTGGAAGTAGGAGATGCCACAAGCCTAAGGCATCCCTCCATCCCACAGCAGGTGCATCTTCAGGGTAGGAATCTGGTAAATCAGCCTGTATCTGTACTGAGCCAGCCCCGCATCCCAGCACAGAGCAATAGGTCCACCCTGACTATAGGGAAGAGGGATAAATTTGTAGGGAGAGCCCTTAGCTCTGAACTAATATCAATGTTGCAAGTGGCATAGGAGTAGAGCCTAGCTCCTGCCAGGAAATATATCTACCCACAACAGGCCACTAACTCAATAAAATGAGCGCATCCTCAAGGAGGAAGCATCAACAAGGAATGGTTTAGAGATCCTTCCCTGGGGTGAAATAAGATCCAGCGGCCAGTACCGACACTCTGCAAAGGCAAACTTCTCTGACCACCCTCCTTCTTCTCAGGCACCCAACTTTCAGAAACTCCACAAATTTTCACTGATGGCAGTTTGGGAGATCTGCCACTGGAAGGGCCACATACTAGGGTGCCAAAGAAATATTAGTTAGGATCTCATTTATTCATTCACTTGCTCACTCATTCATGGATTCAGCAAACAGTCAAGAAGCCCAATGCTGTGCATCAGGAATACAGAAATGAATAGATTTTAGTCTTGAAGCAATATGGCTGTAGCTGTAAAAACTTTATCTTGTAGCTGCTGTTAGTTTTGGAAACTCTTACATTTGGATCTCAGGAAGGTGCTGAGAGGTCTCCTTGCTGTTGTGCTGGGTTGTTATGGTTTGATGAAAGAAGGAATGTAAGGAAGGGGGAAGTAAGGTACTGGAGAAGTGTCCAAAGGAGGGATCTCTGGCCGGCTGGATCAGGACCCCTTTTATGAGAGAGAAACAATTAAAAGATGACATTTACCAAGCATTTCTCCATGGCTACTAGACACACTGTTTTCCTTGGATTATAGAGATTTTGCAGACAGCGTAGTCTTGGGTACATTCGTCCTCTTCTCTGGACCTTACCAATACATTGTTACATCAAGAAAGTCATACAGGGAACTCTCGATCCTGTCCCCGGTAAACTTCCGGGGGCCGGAACTGAAGTTTGGCGGCTGCCAAGGACGTCCGGAGGTTTTTCTCCACGACACCTGCCCTAGCAACGCGCCGCCCGTTGCTAGGGGCCGCGGCGCGGGAAGCAGTGGAGGCTGCGGATGCCCTCCTGCTCCGCGTCCCGGTGGGCCTCACTACTAGACCTGCCACTCCACCGGTGGGTATGGAGACTCAGATGGTAGAAAGGGGTGCTGCGGAAAGGTGGGATCGGTCACCCTCCCCTGGCCGCAGCCAACCACCTGCTCGAAGCGGCGAGGGGGTTTCAGAGGATCAGCGTTGGGTTGGGTGGCCCTAGCTTTCACCTTGGGAAAATCCTCCTCGCTCACAGAGACCTCAAATATGAGCTTTAACGGTTTCCGTAATGGCCAGGGGGCATTGTGATCTGAAGAGCCAGAGGAAAAACTGCGTACAGGTTGTTCCCAACCTTGGAAGTTCCGACTTAGGGACTTAGGCAGAATTATATCAAAATAAAAATAAATGAATACATGAAAAGGGTTGGGATGTAGGTCAGAGTGAAGGCCCTATCAGTGGTGTCAAACCTTTGGCACGCATGCTGCACCTGGCAGTTTTTCATTGAAAGTTCTGGAAGGCTCACCATCACTGCTAGGTTTACTGTACAGTACCACGCTAAAATAAATAAGGAAATGGTGTTTTTATCAAAATCAGTGAACTCTGAAGTAAGCAGTAAATTCTGAAGATTTTTGATTAACATAAGTGAAATAAAAATGTTTAGTGATGAAATTAAATATATTTTACATGTTTAAAACGATGTCTAACTAACGTTATAATACATGTTCTCTAATCATTGAGTTACAGAGCTTTGGAATTTTGTAAACTGTTGCCTTCTTTGTAAAGGAAAACTATACTTAACAATCTTTATATTTAAACACAGTCCTTATTTACCTTGTAAATCTCTTTTCAATGCAAACATATGCTTAGACAGAGATTAACTTGATCGTCTTTTCACTAATTACAGAGATTAGAAAGTGGCAGCCTGAACTATTTTTCAAAGGATAAACATTGCAAATCATTGAACACAGCAACTCACCAAGAAGATCCTATTGGTAAGTAATTCTAAAAGTTACCTTTTCCCTACACTATACCATTAATATTCTACTTGGGAAGTATAGCTCTCGGAAGATGCCAGCTAAGAATCCAATCAGTTTTAAGCACAGCCAGTCCATTTATAGCAACTGCAATTTCCAATGACCTAGATCTATGGATAGCAGATCTATGGATAGCATGTTTTTATAATTTGATGGCAGTGTTGAAAAATGGGTTAGGTTGGCAGATAGGAAGCCTTACACTCTCGATCTGTAAACACAACATCCCAAGTATTTTGAAGCTACCCTGAAACGTTTTCTTGTAGCACATCTTAGGACCTATTATAGAGAATCCTAGAATGTCTGAACTGGGCTTTAGAGTCTCTACTTTACAACAAATACTTCTGTTGTACTGTACAAGCCACTTGGGGTTCAGTGATGAATAATGAAAGTCCTTTTCCTTTTGGAGCATATACTCTACTAAAAATCACTTAGGATCTAGTGTGCTAGTTATTTTTTAGGGCTAAGGATTGAACCCAGGCCTCACACATTCTAGGTGAGTACTCTGCCACTGAGCTACACCTTCAGCCCTTCTTATTTTAAGACAGGGTCTCATTAAGTTGCCCATGATGGCCTCAAACTTGTCCTCCTGACTCAGCGTACTGAGTAACTGGGGAGGATGAGACCCAGGGTGTAGACTACAGCCACTCAGGAACATGGTGAGATGAGGCAGAGCTGGGATATGAGTCAAAACTCTTGACTCTACAACCAGTGTTTTTGCCACTACCTTGTGCTTCTGTGCTATTTAGTTATCATTGTCAGAGGTCAGTTCTGACAACTGCTCAAAATTCTTCTGGAAAGTTTTTTTACAGATCATGATATGAATGAGAAGACTTAACATGGCTAATTTGAGCTGCTGTTCTCCCTATAGACAGTTCTTCCTAGAACTAGGCTTGTTCAGTCCGTGAGCAGCTCATCTTTTAGAACTTTATGGGGAACCCTAGAAGAAATGGGGACTGGATACTCTCCGGCCCCATTTATTTCCCTCAGCTCTCCAGCATCTCAGGGAGTAGATAGTTGTAGAGGATGTGGGACCTAACATGGCTGAGACTGGTTCCTGTCAGATTCCTTCAGTGTTAGCAAATGATCATGCTGGCCAGTATCTTCAGGAGTCTCTTCCTTTTTCACAAGCAACTGGTACAGGGCATGAACAAATTAGGTGTTTATTAGGTACTTAGGAAGTGTTTCCTCAGAGAATGAATGGATGGACATCTTTGAATGTGTAATTTATTCTCTTTCTTTTCAGTTCTAGCCTTGTTGTTAATGGGGACAATAGAAGTAAATCTGGGAAACAATAATTTTTTTGATTCTAATATATTTCATCTAGTATTAATGTGATTTTAATTTCTAGGTCAGTGGTTCTCAAATATTTTGCCCTCAGGACTCCTTTTTATTTTTTAAAAGTCACTGAGGCCTCCACAGTGCTTTTGTTTATGTAGGTTGTAGATTGGGTTCAGTTCCCTGCTTTACTGCCTCCTATAGACATTAAAACTGAGAAATTTAAAAATATTTACCTTTTTAAAAACCTACAATATTAAACCTATTGCACCTTAAAATACATAATTGTATGATAAATAAACTTTATGAACAAAGTAGTTGGGAAAAATTGTATTATATTTTTCTAAGTTCTTACATGTTTGGCCTAAACAGAGGGCAACTAGGTTCTCATATCAGCTTCTGCTTTTGATCTGTTGCATTATATACGTTAGGTTGAGAGGTGGAGATATCAGGCCTCCCACAGAGACGCAGTTGGAAAAAAGGAGGAACTCGAGGACTCCCTGAAGACTCAGGATCCCTCCTGGTGCTTAGGTCGTACTTTGAGAGCTGCTGGCCTAGGTCGTTACCCTCATCGATTCACTTAGTGTCGTCATCTCTAGCATCTCGTTCTCAGTACAGAGTAACCTCATGATGGTGGTGTGCTGAATAGAGAAGTGCCACCATATAATCACTTAATACAGCCTAGCAAACAAGGAAGGTCATCACACTTTGGAGTAACGAAGCTTCCTCTCTTGTAAGAAGCTTCACTAATGTAGTTTATTTTTTATTCTTAATTACGTGCTCTTAGTTTTTCTTTTATTGTGATAGAGTAGATATACCATGAAATGTACCACTGCTGACATTTGCTACACAGTGTTGTACAGTCATAACCACCTGTCTAGTTCCACAACATTTTCATCACTCCGAAAGGGAACTCTGCCTGTTACATAGCAAAACGCTCCCCGAGTCCTCACCTAACCTTTGCTGTTGGCAACTGCTAATCTGCTTCCTGTCGCTATAGGTTTGCAAACTATTTCCAATAAGTGGAGTTATATATCATGTAGCCTTTTGTATCCGGTTTTTTCATGTGTGGTCCTGGGGAGTGAACTTTTACTTTGACATGGGCTCTCACTGAGTTGCCCCAGTGGGGCTCAAACTTGCAGTCCTCCTGCTTCATCTTTGCAGAGGGCTGGGATTAGAGGTGTGTGCTGCCACATCTGGCTTGTAGCTCACAGCATGAAACTTCCAAGTTTCACCCGTGTTGTAGCCATCCATTGATGAGGGTTCTTGGCTCTTTTCGACTATTATGAACACTGTTTTTATGAACACTTATGTGCCAAATTTTGTTTGGACACCTGTTTTCAACTGTTTTTGCCATATCCCCAGGAGTAAAATGGCTAGATCTTAGAATAATTCTGTATTTAACTTATTAAAGAATTTCTTAGTACTACTTTTACCTTTTCAAAGATTTATTTTTAATTAATACATGAAAACAAAACTTATACATATTAATGGGGTACCATGTAATGGCTCAACTTACATGTACTTTGTGTAACATTTAAATCAATTAAAAAAAATAAATCAATTTAAACATAATTCTTTTTTTCTTTCTTTCTTTTTTTTTTTGGCTGGGGATATAGCTCAGTGGAATAAGCGCTTGCCTAGCAAGCTCAGGGTCCTGAGTTCGATCCCCAGTACCGCAAAAAAAAAAAAAAGGGCCTCCTTTGAGGGCTGAGGGCAAGCACAGGGACAGCAAGCAGACACACAGCAACGCCCACACCCAGGTGCCCTGCTGCCTTTTTTTTTTTTTTTTTGTCTTTTTGAGAGAAGGTCTTACTATGCAGTTCAGGCTGGTCTTGAGCTCACTTTGTAGCCCAGGCTGGTCTCAAACTTGCAACAACCCTCCTGCCTCAGCCACCCCAGTGGTAAAATTATAGGCGTACACTACCATAATTCTTATGGTAAGCCCAGCTTATGATTCTTATTTATGTATTTATTTTGGGTTTTCTTGAGATACATCTTCACTGTGTAATCCAAGCTGGCCTCAAACTTGTGATGATCCTCCTGCCTCAGCCTCCTGAGTTTTGGGATTATAGGCATGCATGCCACACTTGGCTAATACTTAGTATTTTTAAAAATTAGTTTTGTTTTATTAATCTGTTATTGCTTTATTGGCAGCTGCCATCCCAAGACCATGAGAGTAAAGCAGTAAAAAGAGGAAAAGGAAATGCATAAAATTGGTCCTAAAAAAAAGGTCTGACATAACCATATTTCATTGTTGTGCCTGGCAAAATTCACTGTGTATATGTCTTTTTGCTGAACAGGGAACACAACTTCCAGCAACTGCAAGGGATGCTGCTACTCCACTGCCTATGGAAAGGAGCTCTTCAGAAGATTTCTCGTCGCTTCTGTGCTGTGATGGGGAAGCTGCAAAGCAAACTCAGACACAGCACTTACAAATACAGGTGCAGCGGGCTCTTCCACTGGGGTCCCCAATTTTACCATGCCCTGTTACATACAGCTCCTCGTGAAAGGAAGGGAAGGCCCCGAGCAAGTGTGGATGTCTTTCTCCGAGCAGTTTGGTCTGCTTTCTTTTAGAGGAGAACCATGCACCTTAGTAGTTGTTATCTGCACCTGTACCTGGAGGGCCCTGAATCTTGGTAATTAGTCGCAGGGTCAGCAAAGACTCCTGGCTCCGGGTCCGCCTTGTCCGGCGCCGCTCCCGACCCGCAGAAGACAGCACACAGATGATCAGATTCTGTAACGTGTTTCTTTATTGGACACAGCACATACCCCACAGGAGTCCACTCTGCGTGGCTCCTTCCAGGCTGCTGCTGCTTCCAGCTTCCCGTTACAGCAACTTATATAAGGGCGGTTAGCAAATCACACTACGCCACGTGGGCCTTCAGGATTGGTTTCAGGACGCCGTAAGCAGGCACCTTTCTATATAAGGTATACACAGAGTCAGCAACAAGAACCAGAAAACAGGATATAGGCGCCATCTTGGTAACACGGTGGGAGGGGCTGATTCCAAGGAGACTAACAGCAAGCCCTCACACCGGCTCCCAACACGCCTTTATCACATTTCAATCCCTCAGTCATCCTGAGCATTTTCAGAATGACCAGTACCATTTCCGGTAATGGCAGGAGGTCTCGTTTGTCCTTTTCCTGTTGCCCCTCAGCCTGCCTGACTCGCTACCGTTACCCCCGTCCCTCTTACCCTGGCTCTCCTGTGCACACTAAGGCTTTGGGCTTCTCATTGTCCACACTTCTTTAGCAGGTCTGATGGAATTATAGACGAGAGGATCCAAACTAAAACTTTCCAAGAGTATAGCCCCGCTCATGTGGATTCTGTTTTCATCGTTGCTGCTCTGAACTCAGAACTTTGTGTCTCTGGAGGAAAAGATAAGGTGAGGTTTGCAGTATTTCTCAGGAATCCACCGCATTACAGGAAAGCTATTTTGAAGGGGAAATGTAGGCTTATGTTTCTGGCAGGAGCAGGACTGATTAGTGTAGCAGTGTAGGCTTTGTTTCCCAGTGCTGGAGATCTAACTTCGGGCCTCAAGCATTCTAGGCAGGTGCTGTATCACTGAGCTACATCCCCGGCCCACAAAATGGATTTCAAGTTAGGAGGACTGGCTTTAAGTCCACGCTCGGCCACTTCCCGTTACTTTACGCAAGTGTTTAAATGTTCTGAGTCTCAGCTTTCTTACTTGTTAAGTGGAGATGATAAATCCAACCTCACGGGATAGTTGCATAGGTTAAATGAGAGAACGCAGGTAAGATCCCTTGCCCTATGCCATCCGTCCTCCATGCTTCCTATCAATGGCAAATATTCCAACCACCCATTTTTGTGGCTATAGAAAGACACAGGAGTCAACAAAAGGAATTTTCTAGTACCTTCCTTTATGCCTCTTTTGCTGAAATCTACACTGCTGTGCATCATGATTCTTTCCCCCTATGTTCTGGTCTTTGCTCCCACTGTCACTTTGAGTCTGACTGCCTTCTCTCCTTCCAGTAGGCTTTATCAGAGCCAGGGTACTGACAGCAACGGTGCTGACTTTCTGTGCCGAATGATACTAATAGTGCTTCTCATTTTCAGTAGCTTTTTAGGATCTTCACATTTCATTTGCATCCTACATTTCCCTGGTTCTAAGGTGCCCCTGTTTTCAAATTTTAACACCTCTGAGATCAGGATGCACCTAAGTGTCATAACTTAATTGACAGCATTGTGTCTTAAAATCTGCATCATCTTAGATGTGAGAAATCTTACGAGTCTCCCTCACACCTGTGAGGAGTAGATAGGGCAAGGATTATCTTTTCCACTTTGCAGATTAGAAAGCTGGTTTTTAACTAGGTCAAGTGTGAGAGGGGCTGGTCCACTATAGTATATGCTCTTTACTTACTCTAGCAATAAAGCATTGACACTGAGCCAGAAAAGGTATTCACAATCCCTCTTAGAATTGCTTACAGTAAAACATTAATTATATACCTGTAAAAGGAGAGGAAAGAAAATATTTAAAATGATTCTCTTTGGTATTTGAGATTATGGGTGAAGGTTTTTTAAACCAAAAACGCCATCTTTTTCACAGTAATGTGAATATATTTAACAGTACTTGATGTAGACTTAAAAATGATTGAGACGGTAAATTTTTTTCTCTTTTTTATTTTTAAAGGTAAAGACTGAAAACATATTAACAAACAAACAGACATAAACAAAACAACACCCCAACAATAGGAGCAATACAGAGTTTCAGATAAGGTGATAGAAAATTAACAATAGTATTGTATTACATATTGTTATCTTCAAAGTGGTTACTCAGTTAAACAAATATAGACATTTAAGGTTGATCAATTAAACATTAACTGTTCCTTTCAGTAAAGGAACACACACACACGTTTTTTCCCTTCTTTCTTTTTTCTCTCATCTCAGTTGTTCCCTCCCTTTGAACAGTTTCTTTCCCTTTCACAATATCTATAACACCTTTCAGATTTTATTTACTCTTTCAGGTTCCCACACTGGTGAGACAATACGGTATTTACACATGTGGGTCTGATTTATTTCACTTGAAATGGTAAATTTTTTAAAAATGAAAATAAATACAACACCATAGGGACATAATAATCCCCTGTAGAACTCTGATCTATGCTAGAACCTCAAGTAGAATCCATTTTCCTTGGGAATGTTATGCAGACCCATGAGCATAGTTAGAGGACTGGCCCACTGTCTCGGGAGAGACAGGAATGAGAAGAGGAAAGAGACACTGAAAGCAAGGAAATGTGCCGCAAGCCCCTTGCCAGAGAGGGAGTTAGTGACCGGGGAGAAATGAGGTGGGAATGAGGTAAAGGTAGTGTCCGTCAAGTGGAAATGCAGTGATTGAACTAAACTATTTTAATGACTCTCTGCAGACAGTTGTTGCCTATAATTGGAAAACTGGAAGCGTGGTGAAAAGGTTCAAAGGCCATGAACGTGAAATTACCAAGGTAATTGTCAGTGATTATTATGCAGGGAATTTGGAATAGAATAAAGGAATTTCTAATAGCTCTTGAGACTGAGTGATTGATACTTAAACAAAAAAGCTTTGTTTGATGAGGCCAAGCTCCTCTCCAGGAAAAGCAGAGCAAAGCATTCCAAAGTGGCAACAGCCCAATGCCCATTGACAGCTGCCTGCATAAACTAAGTGTGGTAATAGACACATAATGGAGTATTATTCAGCTTTAAAAAAGAATAGAGTTCTGATACATGTTACAACCTTGAAAACATTGTGCTTAGTGAAAGAAGCCAGACAAAAAGGACAAGTATTGTGATTCCATTTATGTGAGGTCTATAAAGAGTCAAAATCAAATAGACAGTGGAATCGTGGTTACTAGTAAGTGTGGGGCGGGAGAGTGATACAAAGTTTCAGTTTAGGATAATGAAAAGGTGGTGGCACATGACTATAATCTCAACCCTGGGGAGGCTGAGGCAGGAGTGTCGACATGAGTTCAAGGCCAGGCTCAGCTACGTAGTGAGTTCAAGACAGCGAGACCCTGTCTCCAAAAAATAAATAAATAAAAATGATAACTTTCCTGTTGTGTGTACTTTACCACAGTTTTTAAAAAACATGGAAGATACTAGAACAGGGAAAAAAGCGAGCAAAGATATATCAGGAAAATGCAAACCAAATAAAGTCAGGAGATGTGAGGTTGGAAGTGAAAAGTGTGAAGAATTTACTGGCCAAGCACAGATGCACACTTGTAATTCCATCCATTCAGGAGGTTGAGGCAGGAGGATCATGAGTTCAAGGCCAGCCTGGGCAATATACCAAGACCCCCTCTTAAAAAACAACAAAGCATTACATAGAACAGAATCACTTTAAGCTGATCAAGAGTACAGCAGAATCACCTGGCATAACTGTATTAGACCTTGATGGTTTCAAAAGAATTCCTTAAGATTCACAAAAAAATAATAGATTTGCTACAATAGAAACTCTCTTAAGGCACAGAGAAAAGGGACTATTTCTTAATTCTTTTTATAAGGCAGTCTAACATCAGTACCAAAACCTGACAAAGCACATGAGGAAGGTGCACACCAGTGAGCTCCTGAGTTTAGTGGAGTTAGGTACGGCCTCAGGTGAGAGAAAGCCCAAATACACAGTCAGAGCTTCGTGGGGGGTTCATGGTCCTCAGGGCGCCAGACTCCTATGCATATTTATTTCCTTCTCTCCCCTTCCTGTCCTTTCCCTTTCGCTTTCTCTTTTTTTCATTCTCTTTCTTTTTCTCCTTCTTTCTTTCTGTTTTTGACAGGCTCTTGGTATGTTACTTATGTTGCCCGGGCTGCTCTTAAACTCATGAGTCCCTTGCCTCAATCTCCAGAGTGGTTGGCACTGTAGGTTCATGTCACCACACCTGCCCCTTCTGTAGTTCCTATCTACCATCACTGGAGTTTAGTTTCCTTCTTCAGAGTTACCGCCCATTCACAAGATGGCTGCTGCAGCTCCGGTCATTACATTTGCTCTCAAGGCAGCAGGAGGGAAGAAGGGGCAAGAGCAAAAGGTGTCTGCTAGCCCCTTATAGTTTTCCAGACATTCCATTCCACTTATATATCATTGCTTACCCCTGTCTTCTAGGCAGTTGTGAAATCTGAATTTATAGCTGAGCACATTGCCATACCCAACAACATAGAAATTTTATTGTTAAGTAAGAATGAGAAAATGAGTATTGGATACATTACTTGCCGACTGCTACAAGTATTCATGCAACAACCTTAAAACCAAGTATTAGCAAATAGAATCTAATTTTTTCCCACAAGAATAGCATACCATGGCTGAGTTTTAGTCCAAGGATGCAGAAGTGGTTTACTATTAGAGAACTGATAAATTAGGGAAATGATAGTGATTCTCCATTAATTGGTCAAAAGAGAAAGATATGATCTTAGTGGACCAGAAAAGCTCACAAACATCCCTGCAGGATCCCCTGGGGAAGTAGAAATAAATGGATGTTTACATAATTAAAAATAAATATAAAAAGGCCTCTTTTAAGACAAAGTGAGTTCCATGACAACGTGGAGTAGGAGACGGCATAAGGTGTTAATGAGGCAGGACCATGTGGCAGCGCTGGTGACACTGGGCCCCCTGGGCGTGCTAAGGACCAGGTGCCGCAGGGTCACACGGAGATGTCCTGCAGGGGAGCTGAGAGGGGAGCCGGTCCGAGGAGGCTCCTGGAGGAGACCAAGTTTCCAGCCTCACCCTGCAGGATGGAGGGAGGGGAGAGGAGTGCAATTCCGAGAGGTGGAAATTCAGCCCGGCTGTGCTTCCAGCCACAGTTTGAAATTGAGGCCTTACTCTTTAAAAGGGCAGAGCAATACAGCAAGTTCAAGGCAAGCCTGGACAATTTATTATTTATTATTTTTATTTTTGTTTTGTTTTTTGGTACTGGGACTCGAACTCAGGATCTTATGCTTGCTAGGCAGACACTTATGCCACTGAGCTATATCCCCAGCCCTATTTTTATTTGGAGTTCATTTTATATTTTAAAAGTTTAGGCCAGGGATGTAGCTCAGTGGCCTAAGTGTCTGCCTGGCAAGCACAAGGTCCTGAGTTTGATTCCTGGTACCAAAAAAATTTTTAAAGTAAAATTTTAATGGTACATGTTAGATATACACAGTGATAGCGTGGATCGTATGGAATTGTACTGTACAAGACAGAGCTTGCTTCTTTATCTCCCACTCTTCTCTCCCTTCAACCCCTCTTCTGGAAAACCTAGCAAGATCCTGTCTCAATATAAAAATTTAAAAGGGCTGGCAGTGTATCTCAGTGGTCGAACACATAGTGTGTGGCCCTGGGTTCAGTCCCCAACATCACACACACACACACACACACACACACACACACACACACACACACGCTATGTGGTGGGGGAGTTATTCCAAACTCATCTCGTTCCCATCTTAAAGTCCGGTCCAGCCAGCATACCAGAGCTATTTCTGCTTTTTTCCTTTCCCAAGCAGCTGGCCTGCATCCCCAAATCAAGCCAGTTCTTCAGCGCCTCTCGAGACAGGATGGTCATGATGTGGGACCTACGCGGCTCCTCACAGCCCAGGCAGCAGCTGGCTGGCCACGACTTGGTGGTCACTGGGTTGGCTGTGAGTCCAGGTAAAGTGAAGTGGATCTCTTCCCAACACCAACACCCGTGTACCTTCCCAGAACCCTGTGCAAGTCCCATCTCACGGCCTGGCTTCTCGCCATTGTTTCCAAAGACTCGTCACAGCTGTGCACTGGCTCTCGGGACAACACCCTGCTCCTGTGGGATGTGGGGACAGGACAATGTGTGGAAAAGGCCTGTGTCTCCAGGAACCTGGTACGAATTCAAACTTGGTACAGAAGAAAGCAGCAGAAGGGAACAGGGGGTAAGGGAAGTGGCTGGGGGCGACTCAGTGGTAGAGCATGTGCTTACAGTAGATCTTAGGTTCAATTCTCAGCACAGGAGCAGGTAGCAGGAGACACAGCCAGGCCTCAGAGCTCTGAGTCTTGATTGTCTCCCTGCGCCCCCACCACTAACTTTTCATGAGCCCTGGCCTCTTGGTTTATTGTCTTAGCTGATGTCTTGATTCTTCTGCTCTAGAAAATGATTCCTCTGGTGTATACTGGGATATAACATGGTATCATTTACTCCTTCAAATACATTTTTTCTTCTGTGGGCCAGACACTGCTGGGAGGAGGATTAGTGACCCAGGCATAGTTCCTGTCTTCCAGGAGCTCACAGCTTATGTGTATTATGTGTAATAGAAGGTGGCTGGCTGCTCTCACCTCTGTACATGAAGCATCATGCAGAGAAATAAGCTTCACCTTTGGCTTAACGTGAGTTACTCTGTTTTTGAAGGCTAACTGTTTTCTGGTAGTACACTGATACACAAACTGTATGGCCATGGGCGGGGATGATAGCTCAGCAGGCACAAGTGCCTGCCTGGCAAGTACAAGGTACTGAGTTTGATTTCTGGTACCAAAAATAGATAGATAGATAGATAGATAGATAGATAGATAAATCGCATGGCCTTTTGGGTCAATCATGCATTGCTTCAGATGCTGTGTTTGTGCGAGCTTTTTGTTTTTGTGCTGGAAATCAACGTCAGGGCCTTGCACCTGCAACGTCAACTCTCTGCCACTGAGTTACGTCCTTATCCTGCCTGCAAAACATGAATCTATCACTCATTAGCTGTGTTATACCAAGTTATGGAAGCTCTTAGAGTCTGTCTTCCTTTATAAGATGAGGAGAATCATATCACTACCTAATAGCCTTCTAGTTAAGTCAGACAATATATGTACGCAAAACAACTGTCACTGTCATTGTGCCTGACACGCAGCAGATATTCCTTTAGCAGTTGTCAAATTTCACTCACAGGCATCTTTTCTAGTTTTTTCTTTTCTTTGCATTACTTAGGGCTCCCCCACTGAACTACATCCCCAGCTTTTTATATTTTTTTTCACTTTTGAGACAATATCTTGCTAAGTTGTTCTGGCTGGGCTGGAACTTGAAGTCCTCCTGCCTCAGCCTACAGGAGTGCAGTATACAGTGCCATGCCTACATTTTATTTTTTGAACCTTGTCTCTATGTAGTCTATGTTGCCCTTAAACCCTCTGTGAAGCCAATGCAGGCCATGAACTCATGGTCTTGCCTCAGCCTTCCAAGTGTTGGTATTTCGAGCATGAACCACTGGACACGGCTTCATCTTTTCTAATTTCAAATGCAACTGTTGATGTCAGGATGTGCTTGCCCAGACCTTCCATATTTGTGGAGGGGGCTGTGCTGAAAAAGAAAATCCTCTTATCCTGGGTTGTTTTGAGAACTGTCTTGTGCCTGTCCAGCAGGGGCTGCAGGGGAAGAGATGACCACTGTTACTCTTTTAAGCCCTGTGAAGTGTTGGACCAGAGCTCCTGTGGTCCCACCTTAGCTCCAGGGCTGTCTTCCTGGCAGCTGCCAAGCACCAGCAGGTCTCCATCACCAGCTGAGGTGCAGGTGCTCTCAGGCTGCACACCCCCCTGGCATTTTGTACACGAATGGCTGGTGGAATGTTGCATTGCTGTGATAACCAGGAGAGGCAGGGAGACTCTGACTCACGGTATGTGCAAAACATTGAATTCCTCTAAGTCTAATTTGCCACTTCAGAATCCTTGAGAAGAAGTTCAGAGATACTATTCAGCACAGTTTATAAGAATTATAGCAGAAAAATGACTCAATTGGGACATGTTTTGAAAATGTTGCTTTTTCCAGGTCACTCACTTATGCTGGGTTCCCAGAGAACCATACATACTGCAGACCTCTGAAGATAAAACCATTAGGTGAGTGGCAGTGAAGGGTTTCTGCTGATACTTACATGATTGTTTCGCCCACTGCTGTGCCCTTTTCTGGTCTCCCACCACCCTTCCACTTGCCAGTGCTAGCATCTCTCTGGTCTGGCTACATGGATGATCTGGGTACAGACTGGTGCCAGATCAGTCAGGAGTCAGACCAAGTTCTGGACAATTTTGAAACAGCTGAGCCAGCCAGCTCCCACTGTGAGGATCTGTTCAGATCAGCCTCGGGAGCAGTCACTGGCTCGTCTTGCCCTGTCAGGCTGCCTAGCTCCCCGCTTGCAGATCCTCATGGCTCCTGAGGTCCCAGTCACCTGATCCCCTCAGCCACAGCCCTCCCAGAGGAAACAGGCAGAATCTCCATCAGGGGAATCAAATGAAGTCTATAGCTCTTAGATTGGAGAGCATAGCTAGAAACTTTGGTTCTTAGAGGAGATTCTACTTAGAAAATGTCAAGAATGAGATAAAGAAGTAAAAGTGAGACCCAAAGAAAAATGAAACTCTCCTGTTGCTTCCAAGGCTAAGGTTGGCCAGAGCTTGTAAATTCTTTTTATCTGCCTCAGGAATGATGGCTGTCCACTGTGTCATAGTAAGTATTTTTAAAAAATTAAATCATAGGCACAGAAATAACCATTGAACAGAGTATCCTAAAGAACCAAATTGACAAATTAACTTGAACAGTTAAGATGCATGGTGTAAATTGCTATTAGCTGATCTCAAAATAGAACTCACATGTCATTCCGTTTGGTTACATCCTGCTAGCTATAGAGTCATGTGTTGGTTCATGCCACACTGTTTAGGGAAATCATGGTGTTTCATTCTGACTGGCCTAAGCAGCAAAGAGTCAAGGCCTTTATATTGGTGGGATGTCACGTGTGTTTCAGGCATATCTACTACACACTCAGTTGCTTTCATTTCTTTCAGATTATGGGACACTCGGGGGCTTCAGGTGGCTCATATGTTCCCTCCAAAGCAGCACATTCAGACCTACTGTGAAGTCAGCGTGGACGGACACAAGTGCATCTCCTGCAGCAGTGGCTTTGGAGGTGAAGGCGCTGAAGCCACGGTGAGAGCTTGTGAGGGGCCCCGGTTCTGGCTGCTGATCAGCAAGTCACTCCCTCTGGGCTCATGCCTTTAGCCAGACCACATGAGGCAGCTGTACTGCAGGCCCAGGCCTAGTCCAAGTGCACACTGTGAGTGACCCTTTACATTCCAGATGGTCTTTTAAGAAGTACCCTTTGACTCAGGGCTCTTTGTATTGGTTACAGGCAATAAGAATGGGATGAGAGCCAAGATAGAGAAGTGCTAAACACAGAACCAGCCTGCCAACGCCTTTTCTGGGAGCAGAGCTTTGCCAAAGGAGGGTTTGCCTTAAGAGCACTTGTGTTCCTGTTGCACATGTGGCCATGGGAAGGAAGCTCAAGTTTTTGAGGGAAGATGGAGCTCCAGTGTTAGCCCTATCCCTTCCTACCCTGCAGTTCTGGCAGGATAGATTGTCTAGACTCCTGCACTGTACCTTACATTTGTAATTGTGGAGTGTCAGTTAAATAAGTTATCTAGTTTCCAAGTAGAACAATTATAGCTCCCATTTTATCAAACACTTATTATGTGTCAAGCACTGGGCTGAGCACATTACATGCACTATCTTATTCATGCTTTCAGCGTTAGTTTTCAAATCCTGGAATTCTCTTTGGGCCTGTTTCATTATTGGTAATTCATTCCTGAATTGCTCTTGTAAGGATTCTATTAGTTTCCTATTTTCTTCTAGAATTTTGTCTATTTCTCGTCTGTGTAGATGGAGCATTTCTTCCATCATTTTTTTCATCTCGTGTTTTATCTGAGAAATCA
>PVLD010003535.1:101165-141193 GCA_004027595.1 Dinomys branickii | reverse complement strand
AACAGATGGGACGAAGGAAAGGAGAAAAGAAAAAGACAAAAATGTATGTATGTATATAGGAATATATATGAATATACATATGTGCAGGAGGGCTAACATGGTTCTACTATTGTATTATATCACTTAATGCTAAGCAATAATCAATGACAGGATATTAGATTAATAGTGTATATCTGTATGTGTTAGCCTGAACACACACCTCGAAGATATCAATATGTAAAGCAGCAACAAGCGGTGTTTTTTTCTGTTGTTGTTGTTGTTGATGTTGTTGCTGTTGTTGATGTATGCCTGTTTTCTTTCTTGTCTTTGGATTTTTGGTTTTTGTGTTTTTTTTTGTTTTTTTGTTTTTTTTTTTCTGTTGTTGAGAGGATTAACAGTCTGACTAAATTTGCATGTCTATATATGGGTCCATACATCTACAATTCGAAGATATCAATGGATAAAGCAACAACTACTGTTGAGACCATATCACCTTGTCTATAGATTAGTTGTGATTGTACTATTTTCTATGATAATGGGTGTCTGTCAATATGTTTTTGTACTTTTATGTTTCTAAAATTAAAAAAAAAAAAGAAAACAAATTACAACTATGATGATATAGCAATAGCACAATCACAATGGCTAAATAAGAAATGACAGTAGCACATGTTAGTGAAAATATAGAGATACTGAACTCATCAATTACTGCTGGGGATGAAAGTTTATGCAGACCCTTTGAAAACCAGTTTCAGGTTGTACACTTAGTTCTTTGACCCATTTAGAGCTGATTTCAAAACATGGGTAAATGGATACAACTTGAGAACATAATGTTAGGTGAAATAAATCAAGACAAACAAGCTCAAATAATGGGGAAAATATTTCCAGATATGGGTATCAGTTATATTATTAGTTCATCTTAGTTCATCAAAAAGAAAGATTTGTTTCTTTTTTTCTAAGAATCTTTTTGATTTGTCTTATACTGAGTAACTACTTTGAAGATAATGATACACAGTGTAATAACTGTTATTTAATGAAATTTTGTTTTTCATAAAATTTAAAAAACACTAGTGTAGGCAAAGACATTTTGGGAGGACCCCCAAGTCACCTGCAACAAAAGTTAAAACATAATCGGATTACATCAAACTAAGCAGCTTTAGCACAGTAAAGAAAAATAACAGGAGGTAAGAGATAACCCACAAACTAGTAGGAAATATTTGCAAACTATTTATCTGACAAGGGATTAACATCCAGAATATAAAAGGAATTTAACAGGGGTGGGGATATAGCTCAGCAGCACACCACCTGATGTCCTCAGTTCAAT
Organism: Dinomys branickii; assembly: GCA_004027595.1. NCBI lineage: Eukaryota > Metazoa > Chordata > Mammalia > Rodentia > Dinomyidae > Dinomys > Dinomys branickii. The sequence continues at coordinate 139,893 of PVLD010003535.1, read as the reverse complement.
TCCTGGGTCCAAAAAAAAAGGGGGAATTTAAATGACTAATCAACAAAAAATTCACATTAAAGGGTCAGGGATTTAGCTCAGTAGCACAGCACCTGCATAGCAAGAGTGAGGTCTTGAGTTTGATTCCCAGTATATAAAAAAAAATCCAATTAAAAAGGCACTTCTCAACAACAACAAAAAAGACATACAAATGGCCAACAAATGCACATGAAAAAATGTGAAGCTGAGTATAGTGGTGTACACCTGTAATCCCAGCGTTTGGGAAGCTGAGACAGGAGCATGAGCATAAGTTCAAGGCCAGCCTGAACTACATAGCAAGACCCTGTTTCAAAAAAACAAATGAACTAACAAAAAAGCTCAATCTCACTAATCAGGGAAATGCAAATCAAAACTACAAGGTATCATTTTGCCCCAGTTACAGTAGTTATCACCAAAAAGATAAAAAATACTGGCAAGGACGCAGAGAAAAGAGAATCCTTATACCCCACTGGTGGGAATGTGAACTGTTACAGCCACCATGGAAAAGGGCATGAAGCTCCCTTGGAAAGCCTCTTTGAAAGCTAAAAGTGGAACTGCCGTGGGATCAGCATTTCCATTCCTGGGGACATATTCAGAGGGGATGAAATCGTTATGCCAGAGACTGCTGCATCTCCACGTTTAGTACAGTGTTACTCAAAATGAGGTGGGCCTGGAATCAACCTAGACACTCAGCAGTAGATGAGCAGATAAAGAAAATGTAGCACATAAATATAGTGAACTATTATTCAGCCATAAAAAGAATGAAGCCCCATCCTTTGCAGCAACAGAACACAGTTCCCTGTGTACAACCAAACCAGCTAGAGAATATGTGGCAAGTTCCACTTGCCCTCACTCCTAGAAGCACAGAGTAGAACAGTGGTCCACAGAGCCTGGGAGCAGGAGATGGACGGAAGTCAGGAACACAGCCAGTGTTCCAGTTTTCTAAAGTGGGGAGGGGAGCTACTGGTTAAAACCACCTGCATTCCCAAATGTCTAGAGAACAGTACAGTGTTTCCACCACTTTATACTTACTACTCTGATTTGATCAAGACATTGTAGGCATGTATGGAATTATTACAGTGTACCCAAAAAAGACCTACAAATACTGTCTCAGTGGTTTTTTTTTTTTTTTTCTTTTTCAGACAAGGTCTCATTCTACAATTCAGGCTGGTCTTAAACTCACTATGTAGCCCAGGCTGGCCTTGAATGCAGGTGATCCTCCTGCCCCAGCCTCCTGAGTGCTGGGATTACAGGTGAGTGCTACCATGCCTGGCCATGTCTCAGTTTTTTAAAAATTCAAAAGAGAGAAAAGTTTACCTCTCAGACCAAGTAGCAGGTGCGCATGTGCACTTAGGAACCTGACAGCCTCCCCTTCCTCTGGTACTGGGGACCAACCTGGGGCACTCCAGCACCAAGCTGTGTCCCCAGCCCTTTTTATTCTTTTATGTTGAAACAGAGTCCAGCTAAATTGCTGTTATGGTTGATACACTGTGTCAACCTGAGGAGTCTAGAAGCTTAACTAAGTAACTCAGCAGCTCCACATCCTGGGGTGAAAAGGACCTGCCTTCACCACTCTAGACTGCTATTCATTGTGTCAACTCCAAAAGTTTAGCAGGTTAACTAAGGGGCTCAGCAGGGAGCCAGAGTCTTTACTTTGTAAACATCCTCATCCTGTGCAAGAGGAGGGCATGGAGATGGTGTGGGTGCTATACCCACCCTAGGGATGGTAGCCTCCTTAGAGTACGAGCATAAAAGCGAGGCTTGCTCTCCTGCTTGGGCTCTTGCTGTCTTCTGCCACGTTGGACTGTTGCCTCTGTGCCCTCCTCCCTGCCTTGGAGCCAGCTGATTATAGACTAAAATTTCCACAAACTAAAGGTGAGCTAAACAAACCTTTCCTTCCTTAATTTTGGGTGCTGGATATTTTGTCCCAGCAACAACAAAAAAAGTAAGACAGTTGTTAGGCTGCCCTTGAAACTGTGATTACCCTGCCTCAGCTGCCCAACTAGCTTGTGCCATCATGTTTGGCTAAAACAGTTTTTTTTTTTTTCTTTTTAAACCAGCAGGGTTAGAAATCACCGCTCTGCCTGCCCTCTGTGCACTGGCTCCCTCTCTGCAGGCTCCTGGCTGACACTCTCAGTGTGCCCCAGGGATGAGGCAGTGAGGTGAGGGCTCCCTGGCACCCCCACACCTCTCCTTCGAGGGCCCCAGAAGTACCCTTTGCACGTGCCTGGGAGCTCTGGGAGAAGTACCGTCGCTCATGAAGACAAGGAGCAGAACAGGCAGCTACACAGAGGGAAATGAAACACATCGAACATCAACAAATGAAATGCGGAATACCTTGTTTTTCGCTAGCTCCTTTTCCAAAGCACATTCTTCTTGTGCTATTTCTTTTTCTGTCTTTTTAGCCTGCTCGAGGGAGAGAAAAAGAAATGGGTCAGTTCACAGCAGCTGACAGGCTCTCTTGAGCACACTCAGCCCGTGTGGCTTTCACACCTACACAGCACCTTGTACTCCTCCTGGAAAAGGTACCAGGCAGGGCATCTGAGGCCCAGCGGGCTGCACAGACAGCCCTGCAATCAGACAAACACCTCTGCAGTCAGACTCCCACCTCCTTCCTAGCTAGGAAGATAGGGCTGCACATCTTATCTCCAGTGCTTCCTTTTAAGAGGATGTCAACTGTTAAAACATGACATTTACAGCAGGAGGTGTGAATTACTCACTAACACTAGTGTCAGGTCAGCGTGCACTGCTCTATCCGTCACAGGCTGCTTCCCATGCTCAAAGGGACACATTAGCTACCTAGGATTTCTTAACGGGAAACTCGGACAAACTACACCTGCTTTAACTTCTGGTCTTGAAACTGTACTGAGAGCATAAGTTCAAACACCACCCTTGCACCTCAGTGGGAAAGCAGTGTAAATCTGCCTCCACCCACCTCTCTCTGGAGTCTTTCATTCTCCTCCAGCAGGGACTGCTTCTCCTGCACCACTGCTTCCAGCTCAGCTCGCAGCCTTGCGATAGTGGATTCGAGAAGCTCCTTCTGCACCACTGTCCTCTTCTCAGCATCCCGGGCATTTTGCACACACTGGTTATGCTCAAGGGTTAAACAGTCCCTTCAGGAAGAGAGTAGGAAACAGGAAAGTCAAATGAGAGGTCTCATTTAGCAGGAAGAGTGGTTCAATGTTGTTGCAGAACACATGACTAACTCGTACAGAGAACACTTATAAATGTTCCACCAAACTAGCTGCTTCAAGGCAGAATCTTTATCTTTGTAGCTGGCCTAGCCAAGGTGGAATAAATATTTTTATTAAAGGTGAGACATACAAATGCAAGAACAAAAGACGCATTAAGAATGGCCCAGGATTTACGTACAGATGAGCCTGGAGTTGTGTTTTCTCATTCTGAACGGCCTGCAGCTCGCTCGTGATGCTGGCGTGGGCTGCACCCAGCAACAGGCTTTGTTCTTGGAAAGTCTGCGTCATCATCTTTTGCTCTACCTGAGTGTGTCAGGAGCAACAGTGAAAGCTGAGAAACCGCTTGATACAGTGTTATTCAGAGTAAGCCATCAAAGGCATGAACTGATTTATAAAACTCAAGTTTTATTCCTGTAAATAAAATTTTTAAAAGTTTATTTTAATGCTAGCTTTCTCTCTGCTCCAGCCCAAGGTGACTCCAACTGTATCATTTTATAGCTCCACTGGCAGCAGTTAAGAGGTATGATTTACCCAGGCTGCTGGGTAAGCTCCTAATATGAATATATTTTTAAAGATTAAAAATTATATTAAGTTTATCAGCTGTAAAGAAAGATAAACTTGAGGATTTTATAGGTAAATGGTCCCAACTAGAGACCATACTCCTAAGTGAAATAAGTCAGACCTGCATGTGTAAGCAATGTTATTGTCTCACTAGTGTAAGAACCAGAAAGAGTGAATAAAAATTAGGAGGTATGATAGACATTCTGAATTGAAAGGAAACTGCTGAAAAGTAAACTGGGATGAGGGAAAAGAGAAAAGAAAGAAGGGGAAAACTATGCATATACGTATATACAGTATAGCTAACATAGTTCTACTATTGACATATCACTTTAATGAAAGGAACAGTTAATGATTCATTATTTGATTAATCTTTCATGTCTATGTTTGTTTTCATGAGTAACCACTTTGAAGTTATCAATATGTAATACAGCAACTATTAATCTCCTGTCATCTTGTCTATAATTCAATATTGCTTGTATTGTTCTTACGCTATTTTGTAAATGGATGTCTTTTTGTTAATAAATAAAAAATAAAATTATATTAAAAACACTTTTGGTATATTAAAATTTCAATATGGTTGTTTATTTTAAAAGGTTAAACTGTCTTAATGTATCTAAATATCAAGTTTTTGTTTATTTTGGTACCAGGAATCGAACTTATGACCTTACATTTGCCAGGAAGGTGCTTATGCCACTGAGCTATATCCCCAGCATATCAAAGTATCAGGTAAAAAGATCTCTTCATCTCTATCTTCCCCGCCCTCCAATCCCATTCCCTAATGTTAATAATTTAATAATTTAACAGTGAATTCTTTTGAAAGTATCTTAAATTGTACTAAGATACTGTTACAGCAACAGAATTGTACGTTTTCCACAATTTTATTTTCTGTGAGTCTTCATTTTAGAATTACCAAAACAACTTTTTTTTCCGGTATTAGGGATTGAACCCAGGGCCTTCTTACTGAGTTATAACCCTAGCCCCTTTTTATTGCCTGAGATAATATTTTTACACACACACTCTTTTACCTACAATCTTAAAAGTTTTTGCAAACATACATATTAACAGTTACTTTTGCAAATATGTTTTAAAATGCTTCTATTTTAATGATATTTGAATGCAAAACAAAGCTTTATACCTCTACACGTGGTAAAAATGGGATATTACTTGTGTTTTATCTTAAAAATCTGAAATACTTGTGACAGTGTTACATATTCTTTAGGTCCATAAAAATAGAGATTTTGGGGCTGGGGATACAGCTCAGTGGAATAAGCGCTTGCCTAGCAAGCGCAGGGTCCTGAGTTCAATCCCCAGTACCGCAAAAAAAAAAAAGAGATTTTGCCTCATTTGCACCAATAATTCTACCTACATTGAACGTCATATTTGGACAGAACAGAGACTGTTGAATTAATGAAAAGTATTGAGTATTTTTATGCACAGAACCTGTGTAACACTGCGGGGAGGTAAGAGGTGCACACCACAGTCACTCTCTGCACGCAGCCACAGTTTAAGATGGGAAATAAACCTGGACATCAGTCGTCATGAGAGAACGCACAAGGAGGCAGCACAAGGCAGTGATGAAACACTGGTTCCCAAGTTAGAGCCAAGCTTATTTTTGTTGTTTCACTTTGTTTCGTTTTTTGAGATGGGGCCAGTATGTTGCCCCAACTGCTCTTGAACTCCTGGACTCAGTGGGCTACCCGCCTCAGGCTTCTTGGTGCACACTGCCACCCTGGCTGAGAGCTAGTGAGACCCAGCTGTCCTCCTCGCTGACTTCACTGGTTAGGTTAGCAAATACCTCCACCCTTCACTTTTCTCATTGGTAAAATGAGGATCATAACATGCTTTTATGTAGCAGGTGCTATGATTAACACATTCATGGTGGAGCTGTAACTCATGTCTTGCTGCTAGGCAGCTCTGAACCACCAGGGTACATGCACGACTGTCCCATTGGGCAGCTTGGACCACCCAATGGAAGTGTCCATGCCGCCCGATGGGACAGTGCAAACATGTTAAGGAGGTTAACGTGTAAAATCCTTGGCACAGTGGGTGGTATATGCTAACAAAGTAAACACAGCGCTATTTTTATGACAGTTTAGTGTCGAAGGAATAGAACTTGGAAAGGGAAACATCCCTATGGGTGAGGAAGATCAAGCTCTCTGATCAAAGTTAGTCTTAGCAGAATTTCAGATAGCTGGAGATAAAAGTGGAGAGCATTCCCAGCAGAGAGAATGGTACAAGCCAAATGGGAACCCCCGGTGTTTGGGAGACAGTAGTGCTTTAGAGTCAGTTATAAGTGATCTGTAAATAATGGGACAAGTAGTTACTTTTTTAATGTAACGACATTTGAGAAGAAACCATTAAAAAGCACCAAGTACACGGCCAGATAAACACCCCTTTCCCAAAGGAAAACTACTAAAATCAAACATAATTCAGTAAAGGTTTATTGGTTCAATGTTTTATTTACCCAGGTGGCTGTGCACCTTTCCTGATCCCCTCAGCCAGCCTGGCTTTCTGCTGCCCCATAAGTCTCCTAGTGCCCCATGAATACCTGCAGCATGGTCTGGTGGTCAGTGAGGAGCCTGGCCTTCTCCACACTGGCAGTCTGCAGCATGCTGCTCAGCTCAGAACACTTTCTCGTTAGCTCGTCATTCAGGACCTAAAGCAACATTCGCAGCACGTCACAGGTCTCACTGATGAAGAAATATTTCACTTCTGTGTCATTGGTTTTAATGTTTGGAACGTATGTCACTCTGTGTAAACCTTATTTATTTAACCTATGCTCAGCTCATAGTTCATAAGTGTATACAATGCATTCAATGTTTGGATTCAGTATCATAAAATGTTCTAAATTAAAAGGACGTATTTGTTGATTGGGGGAGCAGCTGCGCAGGTAGGATTAATATCATTAAAATGGCCATATTACCAAAAGTGATACATAGATTTAATATATCCCTATTGAAAATACCAAAAACCTTTTCAGAGAACTGAGAAAAACAATTGTAAAATTTATATAGAACCAGAAGCGATCCAGAATAGCCAAAGCAATCCTGAATAAAAAAGCAAAGCAGGAGACATCATGATTACAGATTCCATATTACACAACAAAGCAATAGTAACAAAAAATACCATGGTACAGGCACAAAAATACACATGTAGCCCAAGGGAATAAAAGACACAGAAAGAACCCCATGCACCTTTAGCCACCTGATTTTTGACAAAGGGGCCAAACAGATATGGTGGAGAAAAGAGAGCCTCTTCAACAGATGGTGCTGGGAAAACTGACTGAAACTAGATCCTTATATCTTACTGTGCACTAAAAAATCAATGAAGCAAAGACCTGGACCCATAAAAACAAATAGTGAAACAGCTGGAAGATAATGCAAGGAAAACACTGGAACCAATAGGCATAGGCAAAGACTTCCTGAACAAACTGAAATAGCATAGGAAACAATATCAAGAATCAACAAATGAGATTACATTAAACTAAAAAGTTCAGCACAGCAGAAGAAGTGCTCCAGAGTGAAGAGACAACTGACAAAATGGAGAAAAGGGTTTTCCAAATACTCCTCCAGTAGTACTAATATGTACCTGAAAGAACTCAAAAAGTTAACCCCCCTCAAATAATCCAATCAAAAACAGTGGGCAAATGAACTAGAGATACTTCTTCAAAGAAGTACAGTTGGCCGATAAGTATACAAAAAAGTGTCACCTTTACTCACTGGGTAAATGCAAATCAAACCAACTCTGAGATTCCATCTTACCTGTCAGGATGGCTTCCACGAGCACAAAAATCCAGTCTGGTGAGGGTGCGGGAGAAAAGGGATTCTTCTCAATTGGTGAGAATATAAACTACTGCAACCACTATAGATATCGGTATGGAGATTCTTCAAGAAACTAAAAATAGAAATTCCATTTAATCTGGCTATACTTCTCCCAGATATATTGCCAAAGAGTTAGAGATTTCAAAGTATAGTGATACAGGCACATCCGTGTTTACAGCAACACAAGCCACAACAGCTTAACTCTGGAGTCAGCCCGGACGCCCATCTACAGAAAAATGGAATACCTACACAACAGATTATTATTCAGCCAAATAAAGTAGTTAAGTCATGCCATTTACACAAAATGGATGGAACTTAAGGCCATAATGTAAGTGAAATAAGTCGGACACAGAAAAGTACTGCAGAGCTTTTCTTATACGAGAGACACACCACATGATTAAAGAGAAGAATAAAGGAGGGATTACAGGAAACCGAAAGGCAGGCTCTGTAGAGATGAGGGAGGGGCTGGAGGGGAGAGGGAATGTGTTATATGCATGCACCAGTCCCCCAAATAAAAGTATTACGTATCATAAACGTACACAAATTAAGTGTGCAATAATTAATCCAAGGTACTTAGAACTGTGCCTGGAATGTGGAATGGGTATAGTAAAAATGTTAACCATCTCAGCATAGGAAAAGTAGCAGTAGTTATCAGTTTATAACAGGACATTTCATATTTTATTATAAAGAAAGCATAGCAAAACTATCATCCTAACACTGTCGTAATTAAACTGCACCATAGAAGTTATTTTTAAGGGATAAACACACACGTATGGGACTTTGCAACACTTCAGGTCAGTCCTCTCGCTCCTCAACTTCAGGACAGCCCCCTGTGTGGTGACTGCTATCCATGCACATGAGTATAACGGACCAGCTAAACCTGGGGACCACCACGCCATGGGAAATGATTACACTTAACTCCAACACCCAGGAAATATGCATCAGGTTCCCACTGTGCTATTTGCTATAGAAGATACAAAAAGAGTGTAAGACATAGCCTTTGCCACCGAACTGCTTAGAAGTTAATTGGCAGGGGCCGGTGAGATATATATTTAATGACTAATTACAAAGTAACAAAGGCAAGGTGTAAACTAGTGTATGGTTTAGTAATGTATCTTGTATACCACTGTGTCACAGGAACCTGAAGAATGAAATGGGCAGTGTACTTAATGTGAAAATGTTTCTAAGATGAATTAGTTCTTATGGAAACAAAAAGTTGGGTGATAGGGATGGTATGAGTTTATATTACCAGGATTAGTTTTGGTTCATTAACCAAACACCAGAGAAAATACTAAAACCAGAGAAATACTGGTTTAAAAACCAGAGAAATACTCAAGGTTTACGTGTGCTTTTTCTAATGCTTGATGAAGGATTAATATTTCAGACCTCAAATATGCATTTTCTTTATCTTCCTTGTTGAAAGACACTTGCATATTCTAGTAGGAAAAAATAATTATTCCCTTTTTCACATGTGTATTATATACGGATCTCCCTAAAATACCTACCTATATTCTCACTGGTACCAGTTCAAGTTCTAATGACATATAGATGTTCATCTTATAAGAAATTTAAAAAAAATCTTAATATCTTCAACTCCCAAACTTCTCTTTATTTCTAAATTATTTATAGGAAACAGCAAGATATCATTCTGTACACCTGTGAGAATGTCCAAGTCCTGAACACTGGCCACAGCAAACTGCGGAGAGGACGTACCGTCACTCAGTGATGCAGGTAGGACTCAAACTGACAGAGCTGTGGATGGTATGTTGGGCAGCTTCTAACAGAGCTAAAAATATGAGTACCACAGCATGCTCTCTGGTATTTACTCAAAGGAGTTGAAAACTTATCTCCAACAAAAATCTTGACACAGACATTTATAGCAGCTTAATCATAATCACCACAACTTAAAAGCAATTAAGATGTCTTTCAGTAAGCAAACAGGTACACTGCAGAACATCCACACAATGGAATATTACTCAGCACTAAAGAGGAATGAAAAGCTAAGGTTACACAAAAGGTTACATAAAAGATTTTGAACTGAGAAAAGCTAGTCTATTGTGAGCCACTGGAGCTGGTTATTGGTTAAGCAGTCAAGCTACCTCAGGACTGAAAAAGCATCCTGCTGGACAATTATACTCTTTAGTCGCTAGGCAACATTATGCTCCCATGGTACTAACTTTGCAAGTACATAAAATAAACGCCCCTACTGCGGAAGTCAGTCCTCTTGCTCATCAGGTAAGACATAACTCCACCTGACCCCGCTGGCTCTTGTCTTTTGTTTTTATATTTCTCACACCCACCATTTCTCTCTGGGGTACAGTGGAGACCAGCGAGGTGCGCTGCACCAGCCCAAAGGGCCACATGCACCATGTGGCTCCAATCACACACCACCATGGGGAGGACTAGCCTAAGCAGGCAGCGAGAACACCAGCGGCACCAGGGGTTCAGGATGGGGAAGGACAGATGGGCGGAGCACAGAGGGTGCAGCGTGGTGAAAGTACCCGGTACAACACCGTTGTAGGAACTACATGTCCTTACAGATTTGTCCTAACAGCTGAATGGATGCTCCCAGAGGGAGGCCTAGGGTAAAACCGACCTTGAGCAGGATGCTGTGTTAATGTGGATTCATGGATTATGACGAGTCCCACCCTGTGGGGATGCTGAGCAGAAGGAAGATGCATGGGCTGTGGCCGATGCAAGAAATCTGTGTACATTTTGCTTAATTTCACTCTCAACTTAAAAACTGCTCTAAAAATGTGGTTTATTAAAAAACTTTATTACATCTTTTCTCATTTTGGGCTCCCAATGAGAAAGGATTTACCTGAACCATAACCTAAATTTTTACCACTGTCTTTCTATTGTGGAAGTTCTACTCTCTAATGTACACATTGATGTTATATTATATATACATTTTTTCTATCAGCAGTAAGATCTTGCGGCCTCAGATGAACACAGATGCAGATCTTTCAAAGTCAGAGGTGAAGATAGGGTACCTGGGGTAGAGCTGAGGAAGGCACCTACCGTCTGCAGAAAAAAGCCAAACAAAACCAGTTCTCTGAGGCAGTGATGCTGACGTGACTGTGGGCTGGGCTTTCTCTGACAGTAAGACAGGCAAGGACAGGGTGTGATTCTCTTCCTACAGAGATCACTTTTCTATCTTCCCAGGAGATGCATCTCAAGAAAGATAAACCACACAAGACAGGATGAGACAGCATCCAGAAAAACTACTCCAAATGGGGCCATCACATCAAAGATTAACTGTAAAATGCATTATGATATAAAAGTAGCTCTATGTTCATGTATTTTTAATTGGAAACGTTTGGCAGTAGTGGTGATTGAACCCAGGGCCTTCACTACCTGCCTCCCCAGCCCTTTTCTAATTTATACAACTTTGGGACAGGGTCTTCATAACTTGCAGAGCTGCCCAGGGTGATGGGATTACAGGTGTGTGCCCATGCCCTGCCCATTTTTTACACTATGGTAAGATAAATACAAAACTTACCATCCTAACCATTTTTAAGGGTACAGTTTAGAGATGTTAAATACATCCACGCTGTTGTGCAGCCTCCACTAATACATAGCTGTCTTACATTTCATTAAACTTTTTTAACAATTAGCTTACAACTGACAAAACACAAGTCTTTTATCCTAACACCTTTTCAAATTACAATAACCTGCATAAGATTAGTTTTTAATATCTAGTATTAGCCTGAGTACAGAAGTTATTTATACAAAACTTTTTTTTTCTAAAGCTATTGGGAGAATCACAAGGATTATAAACCAACACAAATGAGAAAATGAGACCTAAGGGGGGAGACCATCTCTGTGCTCCAGAATCTGAAAACTTACCTTGTTTTCTTCAAGCAACTTGGAAATGAGGTCATCTCTAGAAACTAAAAAGAAAAGATCCACTTAACTATGACAAAAGTAACTTATTACACTGAAATAACATGGTATTTTTCCCTGAAAGCTTTAATTTTTATAGGCAATATTTTGGGGGGGGGGGGGGAATAAGATGAATGTAAGTATTCTCATAGACTAAAACCTATGTATTTTTTGTTTCATTTTTAGTTGATTTTATTATTTTTTTTGGTACCAGGAATCAAACTCAGGACCTCACACTTGCCAGGTAGGCACGGTGCCACTGAGCTAAATCCTTGGCCCTGTTTTTAGTTTTTAAAGACAGGGTCTCATCATGTAGTTGAGACTGGCCTGAACTCACTATGTATCCCAGGTTGGCCTTGAACTCATGGTAATCCTCCTGCTTCAGCCTCCCAAATACATGCACCACCATGCCTGGCTTAGCCTAAGTATTTTTATAGAATGCAAATGAAGTTATGAAATTATCAAATTTCACAGTCATCTGCAATGACACACGACGTCACATTTTACTCAGGGTTAAGATGATGTGTCTCAGGGATCTTCCAACAAACAATAAAGGCAGGGAGATAATGGGAAACAGCCCGGGGAAACAGGCTACTGTGGACAAGGACAATGGGGACGCAGAGGAGGGACAGACCAGGGTGGACACGGCAGCTCCTGGGGAAGTCTCAACAGTGGGCCTGGGAGGACATGTAGCGCTCAGACTTGGGCACAGGGCAAGGACAGACTCCTCCAGTACGGAAGAAATACAGGGCGAGGGGCAGGTCTGGGGTCTGCGGTCAGCGGGAGTTCGAACCAATGCTTAGTTGTCCACATGTTCTGATACGTCTGCAGGGCAGCCAAATGCAGATGCTACCTTGGCAGTAAACACCGGTCTGCAGCGCAGGAGGGTTGCGTGTGTTTGTGCGTGGGGACTCTGAAACTGTTCAGGGAATATATGGAGTACAAAAATAGGAAGCTGGGGAATAATTTGGCATTGTACACTAGTAGCCAAAGATGTAACTTTCTAAGAGTAATGCTTTGGCTTTACACAAAAATTCAGAGATCTATTGATTTTGTTTCACTTAAATCCTAAAGCCCCCAAAATATAAAAACCACATCTTATATAGAATATTCATTATAAACACTATAGTTTTTGAACATATGAATCCATGACTCATTAAATCCTAATTTAAAATGTGTGAAGGATCAAAAAGAAAAACTAAGACTTGTTCTGAAAGTCCTACTAAACAAAGAAAAAGGAATATTTAAGTTGAAAAAACAACTTAATCACTTTAATACCTATGTATTTATTGCTAATATACTTAATAAAAACTACTTTTAAAACTAAAAAAAATTTAAAGGCATTCCTTTTATTAATCTAGCTAGAATGACTGTAAAATAAAATTGCATGTATGCAAGTCTATAATTCAGTATTAAGCACATAGCTGGTATTCAGATAACCTCTCTCCACCTCACATTAGTTTGAATTACTATTGTTTCAATCTTTACTCTTTAACGGCTCCCACATTTTTTACAAAATTGAAATATAAAGCGTTAATCCAATATGAAAGGAACATGAAAACCTCACTTAGTAGGGGAGCCCACTACTACAATTGGAAGTCGTGTGTGAGAGCCAGTTACTCTGCCTCCTGTGGCTCTGCGGTGGCTGTGTCTAGATGTGTCCCCACAGCCTCCTGTGCTCACAGGGGAGGGTTAGCACAGGTCATTGGATCCAGAGTGTGGGCTGCAGGGATCAAGGATGTGATATTGGGATCAAAGTGTGTGATTACTAAATTAGTCCACTGATTGGTTTGGCACATTCTGGGTGTGGGTGATGAGAAACCCACGGGGTGTGAGCACTACCAGCCCTAAGGGCCTGCAGCCTGGACAGCAAGAAGGCTGCTGTCCTCACTTGTTCTGTGTTCCCGTCTGTGGTCCCTTCCAACTCTGGACTGTCTCCTCCGTGATGCTTCTCTGCCGCGCGGCCCTGCCTTAGAGCCAGCCGACCGTGAACTGAGACCTCTAACTGTGCGCTACAATAACCCTCTCCTCCTCTAACTCTGGGTGTCAGGTATTTTGTCTCAGCAACGTGAAGGGTAACTCAGACAGGGCCGTTGGGCACAGTCCATCTGGGTCTTTGCATTCTCCGTACAGCAGGCAGATGTTTTTCTCTTCCTGACAGGGCTCCTGTAAAGCTCAAGCGAGATCATGCAGAAGTGCCACAAAATGTAACACACTTTTGTAGGTTCAGAATCAGAAGATGACCTTGGGACACTGTCAGTGAGAATTTTAGCAGTAATTCACTACCCAACAACTATGAGGCAAAAGAGTCCATTATTTTGTGCTGAAACAATCTAAATCAAGGGGCTGGGGATATAGCTCAGTGGAATAAGCGCTTGCCTAGCAAGCGCAGGGTCCTGAGTTCGATCCCCAGTACCGCAAAAAATAAAAAAAAATAAAAAATCTAAATCAAAACACTGGATGGATTACTCTTTCCTCTGTATTTTGTATACCATAGTTTTCACTTCCTTCTTGGTGTTCCCTGCCCATCACAGTCACAGAGTAGAGATGGTGAAATAAAAGAAACACTAGGCTTAGAGTTAGAGACCCTGCTTTAGGCTTTACTGTGCCATCTCCTCCTGTAATTCTGCACGGCTATGGAGCTTTGAGTACGAAGTAATTTATGGGAAAGCTCTGTGTAAATCATGCAGCATTAATCACATAACCCTGTAATCTCTGTAGCTGAGACCACCTTAACACTGCTTTAAAAGACATATTAAAGAAGTAGGAAGATAAAGAGCTGATGGGTTAGGAGCATCTTGACTCTGAACACATAGATGTGACCCCATCTCTTCACTTGCCATGTCACCTCTGAGGACTCATCCATCTGTAAAATGCAGAGATGAATCTGTGTTCTCATTAAGATCCCTTACATGCACCATCTTCACAAGTATAAGTTGATCAAAATACATTGGTGATCTGAAGAATGGAGATTCTGACATAGTAGAATCAGTAAGTTAAGAAGACTTATAAGGTTTATAATCATAAGGTTTATTCCCTTATGATTTTTGTATCTAATATTCAAACTAGATGTCTAAAAATCAAATATTCCCAAATCCACACTTCAATAAGCATGGCAAGAGGGCCTAGAATAGTTTACAATTAAGAGGGTCAATTTCTTTGTATCACACTCAGCTTTGTTTCAGTGTTACCATCAGAATGGAAGTCAGCTGTTTTCTACACTCGGGACTGTAGGAAATATCAAGAGCCCTGGCTACTTCAAGAACTTGGAGAGCTTTGCCCTCAAGAACTTTGCAGGAACCCTCAGAGTTCCAGCAAAAGTGGGATTTCTAGCAGCTGTGTTCTTACTCAGGTCAGCCTTGAGCTTCGAGGTCTCGGTCTCCAACTCCCCCATTTTCTGTTGCTCCTGCACCAGTAGATCTTGGGTGGTCTGTATAGAACTGTGCAAGGCCTGGCACTTTTGCTGCAAAATGTGCACCTGAAATTGCATAAGAAAAACTCCTTTTCTGTAAGGTAAGATTTATAATAAATGGCCTTATAGATTTCCCAAACTATATAGTAAAAACCTCAACAGAATACAGTGGATTACAGCAGTGGTCTGCGCACTCCTGAGCACAACAGTCACGGGCCACTCTACAATGCTGTGAGCATGTGAAATGGAGCTTGTGTTGCCGAGGACCTGAATCTGTAGTTCTATTTAATTTTAACTAATTTAAATGTAAATAATTAGAATCTGCTGTATAAATATATCCCTGATTGCTTTGCTTATTAATATTCTTTGCCTCAAGTATTAGTTCAGTTTAGTCCTTGTTTTCTGTCCAGGTCACACGCACATGGCAGGAGGCAAGGCGATGCCTTCTAAGTCAGGGCCTACAGCAGAGACGACACCATGCAGGGAGGAGGCCGTGCCCGCAGCTAAGGGTGTGTGTCCACACGGCCTGACACTAACACTTCTCTGGTCCTTAGCCGTCTCATAGACGGAGAGAGCTGGAAGGAGCAACAGTACAGTACAGCCAGTCCAGTCTTATATCGCACTAAATTTCTAAAAAGTGTCATAAGAATGTTAATAGGTTATTAGAGAAAAATAATTAGTAAATCTAAAGAGAATTAGCAAAATTTTAAGTTTAAAGCTAAAATATCAGCTTTTTATTTTGGATTTCACTTCTCTAACATAAATAAGGAGAGGAAATCTACCTGTTTCCGTTCCATTTCCACTGTGGATCCCATTTCTTGTATTTTGAGAAGCATAGCTGATCCTGATTTTTCAAGAGATTTCCTGAAGTGCTTCTCCTGGGCCAGCTGTCTCCTGAGCTACAAAGCAACACTGTAGTGAGGCAAGACCAGTGAACATCCCACCAGTCTAACAGAGATCCAAGTCCCCATGAGAAGTTTGCTGGGCACGCTCGCGCCCTCCCGTTTCCTCTGCTCATTCATGGCTACTCAGAAATGTGCACTTGCTCCTCCCTAAGGGGTAGGGCCGAATTTGTTCCCTTTGTCGTCCTAGGGTTTAAGTCTGCTTCCCAAATTTGGGGTGAAGACCTACTAGAAAGCTGCAAGTAGCACTCAGAGAAAGAGCAGAGTAGAACAGAAAGAACGCCTAGTAAGTAGTAAAGGAGACGCTGCTGTGTGAACTGTTTGCACTGACACACGGTGCTGCAGTGCACAATACAATGAATGGGTTGTCACTAGAAAGTCTGAAAACCTAGTATCATCTCTTAGTAGGTATTTTCCATATTTCTCTATTTTCTGGCTTTATTTTCAACTCAGGTTTTTATATTTGGGTCTTATCTTTTTTATCCTGTAGTACTACAAACATACTTAAGCTATCATGCTTAAGTAATGAAACCTCCACAAAGGCCCAAGAGGCCTGGGTTGGGAGACCTTCCAACTGGTTGGGTGGTCGTATGAGGAGAGAGGGAATTCTATCCTTCTCCCACAGGGTTCACCCTGCGCATCTCTCTGCTCACTGTTCACTTGTATCCTTAATGACACAGGTTCACTACCTGAAATACTTAGGAAAAAAAGTGCTTTAGATTTTGAAGGCTTTTGGATTTCTGTAGGGAATGGGTGAAGCTGGAAATCAATCACACACTGGGGGGCTAAGACAAAGGGGGCCCAAGAACACAGACAGATCCTGAAGTCATGTAAACAAGCTGTGCCAGTTTGTTAACAGGTTGTTAGGAGAGAGGTTGTAATTGACATCAGCTTCCTTAGTGTATACATAAATGCTCTGCTGTGGGCAGTTCCTTTCCTCCCATCAGGGGAGAGGGTGCTACCTGACCTCAGCTTTTGTCTCCTACCTTCATCCTCTGGCCGTTTTTTCCTGGGAACGTCAAGAGCCACACCAGTTTGTGGCAGATTTCATTACATGCATAGGCTGTGAATTAAATATCCTCTTATACAGTACCTGGAAATCTGAAACTCTTGACCACCTCCATAATGCTCAATAAATTTCAGATTTTGGAGTACTGCAAAGTTCGGATGATCTGATGATATAGAGTGCTCAGCAGATATTCTTAAAATAAATGGGCAAACATAAGGAAAGAGTTTTGAAAACATGAAGGGAGACTTACGGGCTGGGGGAGGGACCAAGGAGAAAGGGATGTAATGGGGATAAAGTTAATCCAGTAAATGATATGCAGGTACCAATACACCCAGATGAAATGCATTCCTGTATACCACTAACATGCACTGAAACATCGAATCCAAGGCAGCTGCAAAACAGCACATTCTAAATGGTGGGATTCAGGTTAAAACACAACAGAAGTCCCCTGAGTTCGGTGAACCACTTTAGTGAATTGAACCCAAGGGGTTGGTCGCGGGACCCTGACTTACCCACAGGGCACAACCTGAGTTTGCAGCTAACCTCTGGAGTGGAGCGGGGGAGCAGTCTCGTGGGACTAAGCCCTGGCCTGTGGGATCTGCCCTTACCCCCAGGCGGACAGCGTTGGATTCATCAGGTTATAGGAGACCCGGCTGCTCTCCACTGGAGACAAGAGTTGCTTGGCATGTACAGGGAAATCCCCACATGTCCAGAGTCAGAAGTGCTGAGTGGTGGGTGGAAGTGAGTTTCATTATGAGGTGAAGAGATGCCTTCTAGCTTAAAATAGGACTTGTGAGAATGCTATTCCTTTGATGAAGTAATGTTTACGTGAAAGAAATTATATTTTTAAAACTCAAGGAAGATGACATAAGGATGTATTTTATAAGCACTGTACATATTTTAACATGTGTTTTCCTTTTGGCAATGCAAGAAGCATTTACACGTTCAAGGTAGCTCTGAAACACTGTAACTTTCTTTGCAATATTAACCTTTTATCAATAGTATTTGAAGAAATCTTATCAAGACTATATATTATCATTCCCGTAAGTCAATTGTATAAATGAAAAGTAACACCGTGGTATTTCCTTTCTTTGGTTTCTAGTGAGATTAAACACCTAATGTGGTGATTAGCTCCTTAGCTCTTTCTGAACTTTCAGTACATTTATTCCTCGCCCATTGTTTTTTAGGTCTTTTTAAAAGTTGGTTTTAAGTTCTTTAAGTAGGAAAATTACTAACTTTTGCCTACTTTTAAAAATAATACTAGTTTTATATTTTACATGCAGAAGTTTTAAGTTCTCATGTGGTCAAATCTATTGAGCTTTATATAATTTTGCTTCTCCAAGCTTAGAAATTCCTTTTCTTCCAATGACAAGTATTATAGTTTCATTAAGAGTCGGAGTTTTCATTTGGGGCTATGTTTTTCAGGTTTTGTATCAGATTTTCACTACTTCATTGTGAGGACTACCTTAATGCACTTTTCTAAGCTCTGAATCAAGTTATATAGTAGAATAGCATCAAGACATGATTTGCTTATGGAAAGTTTGAGAATTCTCACTCATAACCACCTAGTTTGTGGAACAATTACAGCACTATTCAGTGTGTTCAGTCTATAAATCAGCCATTGAAGTCAATATTTCACTGTTTTGAAATGTTTATCATTCTCATTATACAGCTTTTAAAAGATTTAGCTACTTTAAAAAAATGGTAACTTGAAAAGTAGCATTTGCCTCTTTTATATACAATTACACACAGACCAAGTGTTTATGGAAAGAAACTTTGCTAATTATATTACTGAGGTATGCGTTTCTAAAGCATCATTAAGGGAAGGGCTATGTTTTCCCCCGATTTTTCTATAAACCTAAAACTTATCTAAAAAGCAATCCATTAAAAAAGAAAAAATAAAAGGCAGTCCATGAACACACCTGAAATTTTGTTAATGTTCTAACTATGAGCACTCACACTTCTATCAAATTAATGGCAAGTAAGTTTCCCTGCATAAGAATTTTTTTAGAGAACTTTTTAGATACCAGTGTTTACCATTTTAAGCACCACAATTATAATTTTAAAAAGCTTTTCGTGAGAAATTTCCTAAGAAGCAGGGCTACTTCTCCAGCTTATAGAAAAGAATCTCTGAAAACAATTTGCCGTTTTGATCTGGACTGATGTTATGATTTTGTCCAGGAATACAGCCATGTTTGTGCCACTGTCAAACCTGCAGAGGGAGCAACTGTTCTGAATCCTGCACTGTCTTCAGTGGCCACTTTTAGTTCAACAGCTCCTTACAGACACCCACCTCCTAATTCCGAACCTTAGGCTGAAATGAAGGTTCAAGGCGAAAGGAGATGAGTGGGTTTATTAAATGCTTTTTATTTTAAAAAGAATTTTAGATTGAAAGGCCTTCGATGGAGATGCCCACTTGATCATACTGAGCAACCAACCACATGCGTAAGAGCAACTGGATGTGACTATGCTTTCCCTGCTGGCTCAGAGCGCATTTGTTTTAGTCCTGGTTTCACAGCACTATTCAAGGAGAAGGAAGTCTTTCATGGAGTGGAGGGCCAGGTACTTTCACTCGACCATCCATGTCATACTTTCAGTCTTCCCACTCCGTAGTCACACATTTTCTCCTTCAAAGATGGCTCCTGGTGCCCCGCCCGCCAGCTCCCTGTCTCCCTTCTCCACTTCCAACACCCCCCAGCACTCCTGTGTCTCACCTCCTGAATTTTAAGGTTCATTTTACGTTTGGTGGTTTTCAGCTCCTCTTCAATAATAGCTGAATTCTTCTAAAAACAGAAGGAGAAAAAGTTCTAAGTGACCTAAAATAACAAGAAGAAATTGTCTAGGTGTATCAGTTCAAGTCTAGGCTTTCTTTTGGCAACCTATAAAAGCTGTTTCCATATGGTTATAAATATTGCTTATTGTTGTAAATCTGAAGTAATTATCACTATGAGATGGTTTGAAAGAAAGTCATTGTATTTCTTTGATTAATGGCTCCTATCATTTCACTTTGGGAACATAAACTGTGATCAATCATACACCTCCCGCACAAAGTTCAGTAATAACCAGAGGACAAAGTGGTAAACAATAGATATTTCTCTTACAGGGTACGTTTCTATCATTTTTAAAGAACTGTTTCTTTTAGCTTCAATTATTATTTTTGCTGAGGAGCTGAGGACAAAAACAGTGCTTTCTTTACCTGTTCTCTTGTTATTATTATTACTATTATTAATGGCACCACAGTCCCAGATGTCAACCCATAGCATTGCTTTCCTTGTCTCAGTCCCTACCCAGTACCATAATCTATATTTTTCTCCATAAAATATTCCTTTCCTTTCAGAACACCACAACCCCGGGTCAGACCTCATGAGGCTCTCACCACACACAAGACGCACGGCTCCCTGGCGTCCCTAAGCTCCTCTCCTCACAGAGCGCTCTACAGCACCACCTCTACCACGTCATTTGGCCAAACATTCACATTTTGTCACTTCTATATCAAAAACCTTGATCACGCCCCATAGGGTCAGCCCCACTGTGATCACTCTTGATATTCTGATGCTCTTCAACGGATCCCTCACTAATGTCCAACTTATTTCCTGCAAGCAAATTCTTGCTCTTGTCAGGCTGGTTTACATATTCCACACCTGGTGGAAAAACTGAGGTTCAAACCTGGGTTACAGGAAAAAAGAGAGGTGCTGATCATGGATACATGGCCTCTCTCCCAGCTCCAGAGCTCTACTATTAAAAACAAGTCCTTTCACTGAATTACCATAACATCCTACTTCAGAAGGCCTTGTAAAATAATTTGTCCAACAACACGGAGACTGCCTAGCTGAGGGCAGAGCAGTACTTTACACTTCTTTTCCCAGTAGTCTCTATTCTCTGCTGCCTCTGTGGTGCTCCTTGCAATGTCCGGCCGATGGAGACCACTACAAAGCAGCTCTGAGCAGGACTTAAATTAACCAATGGGTTTTCCATGTTTACTTGTGAGTCTGTCTGAAGCAGACTCATAGTAAGTGAACCTCTGTGAGTCACTAATCCCTACAAAGGCCTGTAATGGTGGATGAAGCCAAAATGCCTCAAAGGGTAAAACACGAGGACAGCCAAGGACACCTGGATCCAATCTCAACTAGATAAAGACTATAGCTTCAGGCATCTCACTCCTGGGTAGACTGACTTAAGGCCTTACTCGGAGAAGTCCCTGAGTGGTTCCTGCTCTTCTTGAGTACTCCCCTCCCTTCTGATAACCAAATAAATATGGGTCACCCAGAGAAGGTCTTGGTCTTAGCCTGAGAGAATGGTGAATTCTGTGAGAGGGTTCCGATCCTCCTGGAGCCCTGAAATCATTCCATTCGCCTCTTTTTATTGAGCCTTTGCCGTACACTTGTTCAGGAGATTGTGGACCCGATCAGCCTGCAATAACTAAGGGATATTATTAACTTGATACCCAGCTCAAGTCCCACCTCCTTCCTGTAGCCTACCGGCGCCAGACCACAGAGCGCACCCTCCACCTCCCTCACCCTGAGCAGAGCGCCCTCATTCTGCAATCTTTACTTACTGTCCTCCACTCCTGTCATACCTTCTACATTACTACGTTTCCTGTTCATCATTCTATCCCTTGTTCTTCCAACCAGCACATATGCTCTTAGGAGAATACGGCCTCTGCCTCATTCCTCTGGATGTGCACTGTGCCCTGCCCAGGGCAAGGGCACTAGACAGTGACTGACAGCATACAGTGCTTAACATTATCAGTGCAGAGAAATGTCAAATGCCAGGCTCCTCACTTCAAGGCCCCCCATTTCTAAAAGTCAGTTTCACGGATTTACTGCTCCTCCTCCACCCCCATGGGTACCCAACAGTAAGTTTGTACTTTGGAACTCTGCACTCAAACCTTTGATTCCAAGGCCATCTCCAGAGTAGTGGTCGACCTTTGCAGTTCACCTTGTGCCTTTTCCTCCTCCTGTTTTACATCCCTCAGCTGCTGGCGCAAGTTCATCACTTCAAGATGCAACAGGTTCAAATCTTTGGAATGCTCCTCCTGTATCATATTCAGTCGATCCTTCAGTAAAGCTACCAGACATCACGGAGCAGCACGAGGCAGGAGAATGAGGACAGCAAAGGGAAAAAATTACAAACTCATCAGGCATTCACACAGGACCGCACTTCCGGCGACCCTCCTCTGTACCTATCTTCTGTGGATTCAAATCCTTCTCAGTTTGCAGACGAAAGATGTTCGTCTTCAAGGACTGGATGAGGCTTTCCAGGTGACACATTCGATTTACTAGAAACTCACAGTTCTTCCACAAAACATCCATTTTTCCTGGGCAGATTACTTCACTCTGGGTAGGACTAATAACTTTCTGGTTGGCAGGGTCTTCGAAATAGTTTGGAATTTCCAACTGATCTCTGGACAAAGACGCCAGTGAAACAGTATTATGCATTGCAAGGGCTGGGGATATAGCTCAGTGGCACAAGCACCTGCCTGGCACGTGCAAGGTCCTGAGTTCAATTCCTGGTACAAAAAAAAAAAGTTGCATTGTAATCTGCACTATGGTGACCCCAATCACTGATTCCATGTAGCCTTTCTGATAAGAATTATTAGTTGCATCAACATGGTAGAAGAGGCTCCCTGTCTATTTACTCGTAGACACACCAAATAAACATCCATGTACAAGTCAGTTCCCTCAAAGAAAGAGTCAGAAATGACTTGAGAGAGACACATGGTTGATTGAAAGAATACACAGATCAACAGGCAGGGAAAGGCGAGGCTCACACTCAAAGCCCTGGGTTTCTCCCTGGAGGGAGCTTGCTGGTGTTCTCTGCCAACTGCTGCTGCAGACACCTTCTAGGTATCGCAGAGCGAGCAGGGGAAGAGGCTCGGGAAATGCTGCTCTGACTGCGTCAGTGCTGCTCTGACCTCTTCAGGCTGACAGAGGAGTTTGTTGGATCAGTTAACTCCCTGGACAGGGCAATCAGAAGCTCAATTGTCAGCAGAAAACGCATTTGACAAAATCCAACATCCTTTCATGATAAAAACTCTCTACAAATTACAAAGAAGAGGAATGTTCCTCAACACAATAAAGACCATATATGAAAAACTCGCAGAAGACATACTTAACGGTGCAAAGGTGAAAGCTTTTGCTCTGAGATCAGGAACGAGACAGAAGTGCCTGTTCTCGTCATACTGTTTGACACAGTGCTGGAGGTCTGAGCCAGGGCACTGGCCAAGAGAAAGAATAGAAAGGCATTCACGTCAGAAAGGAAGAAGTGAGATTGTCTCACTGTGTTAAAGACATGCTTTTTTTTTGAGAAGGGATCTTGCCATGTAGTCCAGGCCAGTCTTGAACTCACTACATAGCCCAGGTTGGCCTCCAAGTCATAGTAGTCTTCCTGCTTCAGCCTCCTGAGTGCTAGGATTATAAGCATGTGCCCCATGCCTGGCTTCTAAAACATAACATTATATGTACAAAACAAGGAAGACTCCACCAAACAACAAATTCAGTAAAGATGCAATATAAAAATTAACATACAAAGATAAAACATTAACATACAAAACTCAGCTGCATATCTATATATCAACTACCTAAAAAAGAAATGAGAAAAAACATTTTGCACATGCTACAGAATCAAAAAATTGGGAATAAATTTAACCAGGGAGATAAACAATCTGTACTGTAAAACTATAAAACACTAATGAAGGAAATTAAAGATGATGCAAATAAGTGGAAAGACATTCCAGGATCATGAGTGTAAGAACTAAAATTATTAAAATATCCATGCTACCCAACCAATCTACAGTCAATCCAGTCCTTATTCAAATTCCAATAGCATTTTTCTCAGATTAGAAAAGATCTTAAAAATCATATGAACAACAGAAAACCCCCAACAGCCAAAGCAGTCTAGAGCAAAAACACATACTACTTGACTTCAAACTATATCACAGAGCTATACTAATCAAAATAGCATGGCACTTGCATAAAAAGATATATCAACTAGTAGAATAGGACAGACAGCCCAGAAATAAACCTATGTGTTTACACAATCAATTTATTTTCAACAAAGGTACAAGAACACACAGTGGTGAAAGGACAAGCTCTTCATTAAATGGTGTTAGGAAAGTTGATTATCCCTATGCCAAGGGGTTGGACCCATGTGTAAGAGTCAACTAAAAACTGACTAGGGATTTACATGTAGGACCTGAAGTTACTAGCAGGAAATATATGGAAAAAGCCCTTTGATTTTAGGCTTAGCAACAATTTCTTGGATATGATCCTCAAAGCATGAGCAACAAAAGCAAAAGCAGACAGATGAGACCGCATCAAACTAAAAAGTTTATGCTCAGCAAATGAAAGAACAGAGTGAAAAGACAACCCACATGCTGGGAGAAGTATTTGCAAATTATAACCTGAGGGGGGGGCAAATATTTGAAGTTTATCAGGACTCAGGGAACACAGTAGAGACAAAACAAGCGACCAGGTTAAAAAACAGGTGAAGAACTAAATGGACACTTCTCAGGACAGTTGAATGACAACAAGTATTTGAAAAACATACAATGTCACTTAAAATCAAGGAAATGCAAATTAAAACCACAAGATACCATATAACACTTAATAGATAATATTATAATAAGTGAAAGATAAAAAAGTATGGATGCGGATGTAAGAGAAACTATATCTCTGTACAATATAAATTTGCACATAACCATTTTAGAAAACAGCGATAGGTTCTTCAAAATGCTAAAGATACCACCACATGATCAAGCAATTCCACTGCTGGGTATGCACCTCCAAAAATTAAAGTCAGTACAAGAACACACAGTGGTGAAAGGATAATCTCTTCATTAAACGGTGCTAGAAAAACTGATTATCCATATGCAAAGGGACTAGACCCACATACAAGAGTGATTCGCTGTGTGCACGTCATGTTCATTGCACAATAGTTACTAACATTATTCAAGGTATGGAAACAGGAGCTCACCAATGGATGAAGGGATAAAGAAAATACACACAGAAAATGGGTACTATTTAGCCACAAAAAGAAGAAATTTCGTCATTTGTGACAACATGGATAAATTCAGAAGACATTATGCTAAGTAAAATAAGCCAGGCACAGAAAGACAAATACACCACACGATTCCACTTTTATGTGGCATTTAAAAAAACCAACTCAGAGATAGAACTGAACAGCTAGTGGGTATCAGAAGTTATGGGGGGTGTTGATAGGGAAGGGGAGATATTTGTCAAAGGGTATAAATTTTCAGCTAAGAGGAATTCTTCCCCTCTCTCTCCCTCCCCCATGCCCTCTTTCCTCCCTTCCTTTTTTATCCCTCTGTTTCTTCCTTTCTTTGTAGTCCTGGGATAGAACTAAGGATCTCATGCATGGTAGGCAAACACTATTACTGAGCTCCATCCCTAGTCCCTAGGTCTGAACTTTTTTTATTGCAATAGAAGAATAAGTTCTAATGATCCATTGTACAATGTAGTAATTATAGCTAATAATTATGTATTGAATACAGTATTTTTAAATTGCTAAATGAGTACATTTTCAATGTTCTTACCACAGAAATGAGTATGTGGAGTGTAGGTAGATATGTTACCCTGACTTAATAATTCCACGATGTATGTGTATTATGACATCTGTGTACCCCACGGTGGTCAGGGCTTATGATTTTCTAATGCCTCAGAATTTATTTTATTTTATTTTACATTATGGCATTTTTTCCAGGCAGGGTCTGACTATGCAGTTCAGGCTGGCCTCGAGCTCATGGCACTCCTCCTGCCTCAGCCTCCCGAGTGTGGAAATTATAGGCGTACACCACCAAGCCTGGCGCCACATTCATTTTAAATGTAAGTTTAATGTTCTCATACCAGAAGCAAGGCTCAGTCACACTTGACAGTTTTCAATACTCTGTCCTTCAGCTGGGCCAGAGATAAAAACCCAGAGGTATCTTTCCTGCCTTGTCTGACTGGGTTCCCGCTTTCCTGCCGAACTCCCGGTGAGTTCACCGTGAGATTCCGTGTCATTTAGAATATCCACAAATCCACACAATTATTTGTCAATTAAAATCAAAGTAAATTTAAGAAAAAGGTAAAACAAAAACCTAAAGCCTTCATTGACAAGCATTTATTCACCCAGCCAGATTCAAACATAGTACTCATGGTAGAGAGGATGAGTCCAGTGTGGGCTGGAAGATCACTGCCTTTACAGTGGTGTTTATTTAATGTGGACTTTTCATAAACTTTTTCTATATGTTAAAACATGTAAATATCAATTCTGTAACGATGAACTAAGAATTACAGTTAGTATGGGGCAACCAACACACATATTTTTAGAAAATTTTAAAACAAAATCAATCATTCCTATTATTTTGCCAACACAATATTTGTACCAAATTTCTTCAAAAAAATTTTTTTACATGTTTTTTGAGACAGGGTCTCATTATGTAGCCCAAGCTGGCCTTAAACATGCAGTGATCCTCCTGCCTCAGCCTCTTGAATGCTGGAATTACAGGCATATGGGACCATGCCTGGCTTACCAAATCTAATCTTTAAATGCTAAAGAGTTACTTATTTTGTATGTTAACAACTGTACAGTATTATGTCTTAATGAGGTATTCAAGAAATTAATTTTTTTAAAAAGAAAATGCATCAACACATTCCATATCAATGCATAAACACCCAAATTCCTCAAGCCATGGATCACCCAACTTTTAAAGGGAAAGAAACCGTTTTTTGAGTACCTTATTCCATTTGTGGAACCTGATAGGTTCCCTGCCCAAGACCTGCTCAGTCCTCATGACAACGGTCCAATGCTGAGTTATAATGGTGCCTAGCTCCTTCTTCCCAGAAACCCCTGTAGCTTCTTCTTCCCAGCTGCCTTTGTCAAAGCCCCATGTGCCAAAAATGATCCAATCCCCCTTTAGTACATTAAGCTGAGCAGCCTACATCAGCTACCCTGTGCCCGCCCCCCCAGAGTGCATATAAGCTCCAACCCTGTCCTTTGTCTTCAGAGCCAGCACAGCTGTTGTTGTGCTGACTCCCTCCGTGCCCACATTAAACTTTTATATCTTGCTGTTTAAATCTCTCTCCTCTTCTCAGCGTCATTTTAGATTGAGTACCTAATTATAGCTCAATCATAACCTTTGAAGACTTGAAGCCTGTTTTTTAACTTATAATAAACATGGTAGAAAAAGTGAAGACCAAATTAATGCCATGGAGCAACACTTTAGAGTTTCCCCTTAACTGATTTTAAAGTGAGAAGTAGAATTTTTTAATTATATGAAGAATTACATTTGCTTTATAACCCCATGCTGAGGGTGAATACTTCCTTCATATCTAAAGGACACACCCTGAGTAATGGTACAGAGGGATGGTGGCCATCACTATCACCAAGTAAACCTGCATCTCAAATGTCTCCTACGTTTGAGGGGTCCCTGTCACCCACAGTGCTTTCCCACACCCCTGGCTCTTCTGCGGACCACTGCAACGCCTTACCGCTAAGCCGTGGGGCAGAATTCCTCCGCGTACGGAGCCCCAGCTCATTTTCCTTTGTTACCTTTTGTCCCCACAGCCCAGCATGATTAGGTCGTCCCTCAGGGAACTGGCCTGGGCCTCCACTACCCTCATCCCCTGCTGAAGCACCGTGAATGCCTCTGAGGCTGCAGTGTCGAAGTGGGCCGGGGAGATGACTGGCCTACACACGGTCGTGTCCATGTGCACCTACGAGGAAAGTCACAGTGTTACTGTGGGAGGTTCTGTTATATTTTTTTAAAGAGAAAAAAAATAACAAAATAACAACAAAGACAAAAGCAAAACAACACAATTTAACAAGGTGATAGGAAGTTAACAAAGGTTGTTATACTCCATATTGTTATCTTCAACAAAGTTGCTCAGATAACCAGATATAAGAATGCAAGATTGATCAAACAATGAGAGAATAAAAAAATAATAAAAAACATTAGAAACGATATGGAGCAGTGCCATTATTGTTGAAAACAGTCACTGCCCCACTGTGCATCGCAGTCTTGCCGAACTCTGGCTGCCGAACCAGTGTGTACACCCAGGGTGGCCAAGATGCCAGGGCAACTGCCCAGCTGCTTCCTAGGACCCCAGTGGGCAGGGTCACAAGCTCGTGCCATGAGACAACCACTGGGAGGACTGGACTGGGGAGGGTGTAACCCAGGCTGGCCTCCCTCTTTGGCACAATGTGGCAGTGAGTATCTGGGTCCTACTTTGGAGGGCAGAAGCATTAGGAACCAGCTTGTCATTCACCATCGCTCTTTCCCCTCCTCGATGAGCAGCATCCCGGGCAGGTCTGCTCCCTGGGCAAGAGTCCTGGAGTGCAGGTGACACGGACGGGACCTGTGACCTGTCTGTGTCACAGTGTGAGAGAGCAGTCGAGCAATCACCGTGTCACTACGCTTGAGACTGCTGAGTGTCTGGTGATTGCATCACAATCTAGTCTACCCTACCGCTACTGTTAGTCACATGCTAGGAGCTTGGACTTAGTCAAGGGAGTTATTTTTATCTCTTGGTAAAAATTTTCATTATAATGTTATATTCAGCTGACCTTTTTGAAAGACTTCTATGCTTAGATCTCTGAAGAGATGTCATAAAATAACTGATTTGCCAGCTAAGTATTCCACATTGAAGCAGCAATTAAAAAACAGTGTACAGCCTTAACTTCATAGCAAGAACAAAGACCCCTGCTACAGCTAGTGACGCGAAGTTTCTGGGGTCCATCCCCAGATCTCAGGGAAGCCAAGTGGGAAACAGGAAGACAGATGTCACCAAGATGGTTGACAAATGGTGCCTGGTGCACATCTTGCCACAACAAGGACCAAAACAAACAAAAAATGACTTTCTACTAGTGTGTTTGAGGACAGTGACAAAAGTAAAGTGGAGACGACTGGCAGAGGCTGCAGAGACACATGATGTATTCACATAGAAGGAAACTAAGCACACAACAGCTA
Organism: Dinomys branickii; assembly: GCA_004027595.1. NCBI lineage: Eukaryota > Metazoa > Chordata > Mammalia > Rodentia > Dinomyidae > Dinomys > Dinomys branickii. The sequence continues at coordinate 111,123 of PVLD010003535.1, read as the reverse complement.
CCAAGCTGTTTCTGCAGTTCAGATCAACCTTGAATCCAAGGGACTTGTCGCACAGGGTGGGAAGCTTAGCAGGAGGCCTCCAGAAGCTTCCGTGAGTGCCACAGACACCTGGAATATTTGCTCCTGGAAAATCCTGCAGCCTTACAGGCCCTTACTCTGGAAGAAAGCTATGAGGCTACTCACTGCCACATTGCCCCGAAGAGGGAGGCCAGTCTGGGTTACGCCCTCCCCAGTCCAGTTCTCCCAGTGGTTGTCTCATGGCACGTGCTTGTGATGCTGCCCACTGGGGTCCTATGAAGCAGCTGGGCAGTTGCTCTGGCATCTTGGCCACGCTGGCTGTATACACTGGTCTGGCGGCTCCAACTGCTTGCTGTTGCACAGCTCTGGGAGCAACTGGTGACCTGCCAAGGCCCTGGCAGCATCCAGGCAGAACCTTCCACCTTCTCACCCTGCCAGAGCCACAGGCAGCAGCCATGTGGCTTTGTGCACTGACCCTGGGTGCTGGGAAGCAGTGGGGTGGTCACCCTGAGGAAGGCAGTGATTTGAGGCCCTCCAGAGGGACTGCACAACTATCAGATGCTGCGAACAGTCTGCTCTGGCCACCAGGGCAACCTGGCCCCACACTCCTCAAATATTAACAGCGCACCCAGTGGGCCTTTCAGAGCAACACCACTCTACACAGCCCTTGGAAACTGACAGGAGTGCCACATGAGTAGCCAGATGTACCATGCTCTGAGCTGCCAAACCACTGTGCTTAAGAGGGCTATGTCCTGCCTGGCAAGGCAGTTTCACAAACGCAGCAGCACAGGCCACTGAGACACACATTGGCAGTGCCCACACTGACCAGAGCTGAAAAGTGAAATGGACCTAATACTACCTTGTCTACCTGGAGCAAAAGCCAAGGTGGTGTGCCCAGTGGTGGTCCCAGCACACATCTCCAGGAGAAAGTCTCTTACTGGGAATGTTGCCCTTAACACTGATAGAGGCAGCTGATCTACCAGATATGCAAACATCAACAGAGGAACACAGAAGCATGGAAAAGTAACAAGACCAAGAGAGCACTGCAACTTTGTAATAGCTCCCAAAGAGAAAGAAAAGGACAGACTGCATGAAGAATAATTCAAGATAATGATGTTAAAGAAATTCAATGATATAGACTGGCAATTCAATAAAATTAGAAAAAGTTCATTATGTGAATGTGAAACAAAGAAATGGAGATCATTGAAGAGAACTAAACAAATCTTAGAGCTGAAAAATTCAGTAAGTGACCTAAAAAATAGAGTTGATCCAACAGACTATACCAAGCAAAGGAAATAATTTCTGAGCTTAAAGACAGATCTTTTGAATTAACCCAAGAGGGAGGAGGAAGGTTGGGTCATTTTGAGACTTACACACCACCATTTAACAAATACTTGCAATATGTGAATGTCTAAAGGAGAAAGGAAAAAGCATTAAAAAAATCTAATGAAATAATAGCTGAAAACTTTCCAAATTCTGGGAAAGATATGTATATCCAGGTTCAGGAAACTAAAAGGATCACAAATGCATTCAGCAATGTATTTGCTGAAATACATTGAAATATATTCCTTTTTAAGGCATATTATAGTCAGTCAGTCTATCAAAAAATACAAGATAAAGAATTCTAAAAACAGCAAGTATAATGGTTGATACATTGTATCAACTTGAGAAGTTTAACTAAAGAACTCCGCAAGAAGCCAGGGTCCTCATTTGTGAACATCCTCATCCTGTGCAAGAGGAGGGCACGGAGATGGCATGGGCAGATAGCCAGCACACAGTATAAGGGAGGAAAAGAGGCTTATGCCCCGCCCCCTTCTGCTCTTGTTGCTTTTGCTGTCTTCTGTCACTTTCAACAGTTGCCCCTGTGCATGCCGCCCTGCCTTGAAGCCAGCTGACTGTGGACTGAAACTTCCACAAACTGTGGACTAAATGAACCTCTCCTCCCTTAATGCTGGGCATCAGGTATTTTGTCTCAGCAATGAGAAAGAAGTTACCAAGACAGCAAGAGAAAAACATCAAATGACATGAAAGGAAGTTCCCATTAGACTAACAGCAGCAGATTTCTCAGCAGAAACTTTACAGGCTGGAATGGGATGGTATAGTCAAAAAGTCCTGATAGGAAAAAAAAAAAACTATCAAGTAGGAATACCATATCTAGCAGAGCTATTCTTCAGAAATGAAAGAAAAATAAAGTCTTTCTTGCAAGAAGAAACAGGAAATTCATTACCACCAGACCAGTATTACAAAAAAAGCATAAGAAGCCCTGCACTAGAAGCAGAAAGGTGGGAAAGAATAAAACTCACTAGTAGACACACAAAAGAGAACAGAAAATCATCAAACTAAATTTATCTACACAGAAAACCAGCAAACCACAAAGATGAATAAGAAAGGAGGAAAGGTACACAGATATACAAGAGACAAGTTAGCTGTATGACAAGAGTGCCTCCTCATTTATCAATAACTTTCGGTGTAAGTGGATTTAATTCTCATACTAAAAGATTTAAACTGAATGAAAGGATTTTAAATACAAGCTCCAATAATATACTGTCTAAATTACTCCACCAGTAAAAGAAACACACAGACTGAAAGTGAAGGAATACAAAAAGGTATTTCATGCAAATGCAAGCCAGACTTGAGCAAGAGTAGTTATATTTATATCACATAAAATAGGCTAAATTAAATACTGCATGCAAAGGAAATGAAATTATTCTGTGTATATTATCAGATCATAGTGCAATGATTCTGGAAATCAATGGCAAAAGAAACAACAAAAATGGTGTAAACACATAGAAATTAAATAACAGCCTCTTCCCAGATGAAATTAAAGAAGAAATTAGATAGTTTCTACCATTAAACAGTAATGCCAATACAATATACTGGAACTTAGGTGATGCAATGAAAGTGGGAAATTTATAGTGAATTCCCACATTAGAAAAACAAAACAACCTCAAATAACCCAATACTGGACCTCAATCTTCTCACAAAAGAGCAAGTTAAACTCAAAGTGCATATAAAGGAGGAAATTAGAAAGATCAAAGCAGAAATTAATGCAACGTAAATTATGAAAATGATATAAAGAAGAGTTCGTGCTTTGAAAGATTAAATAAAACAGACAAATCTTTAGCCAACCTTATCAAAAAAGGGAAGACTCAAATCCATGCAATTGGGAATGAAAAGGGTGAAATTACAACAGATCCTGCAGAATTCCAGATCATCAGTACCTACTGTGAGAGCCTGTGTCCTAATAAAATGGAAAACGCAGAAGAAATGAATAGATTCTTTGATACATATGAATTACCAAAGCTGAATCAAGAAGCTATAAAAAATTATAAATAACCCAGTATCAGTCAAATTGAAGATCTAATTTTAAAAAACTATCAAAATTAGACAGAGAAGAGCCTAGACCCTGACATATTGACTACTGAATTCTATGAGAAATTTAGGGAAGACCTAATGCTACCAGTCCTCAAACTCTTTAACGGAGCTGAAAAGGAAGCAATACTCCCAAATTCATTCCTGACAGCAACCATTACCCTAATACCAAAACCAGAGAGGGACCAACTAAGAAAGAGAATCACAGGCCAATCTCTCTCATAAACATAGATGTAAAAATTCTTAATAAGACACTGGCAAACAGAATGCAGCAAATTATCAAGATTATATGTCATGACAAAGTGGGGTTCATCCCAGGGATGCAGGGATGATTCAACATACATAAATCAAAAAATACAATGCACCATATTAACAGAGCCAAGGACAAAAATCATACAATCATCTCGATAGATGCAGAAAAAGCTTTTGACAAAGTCCAGCTCCCATTCATGATAAAACCTCTACAGAAAATTGGAATAGATGGTCTTTATCTCAATCTAATAAAAGCCATCTATGACAAACCAACAGCCAACATCATACTAAATGGACAAAAACTGAAAGCTTTCTCTCTAAAATCAAGAACAAGACAAAGATGTCCACTGTCTCCACCCTTATTCAACACAGTCCTGGAAACTTTAGCCAGAGCAATTAGACAAGAGAAAGAAATAAAAGGAATAACGATAGAAAGAAATAACAGGAATAATGATAGGAAGAAGGTAAATTACCATTACTTGCAGATGACATGGTATTCTACACAGAAGACCTCCAAAACATCACTAAAAACCTGCTGGATTTAATAAGCAAATTCAGTAGCACAGCTGGATACAAAGTCAACACTTAAAAATCAATAGCCTTCTGTCTTGGTTACTTTTCTCTGGTTGCTGAGACAAAATACCCAACACCCAAAATGAAGGAAGTAAAGGTTTTTTTTAGCTCACAGTTTGTGGAGGTTTCAGTCCATACTTGGCTGGTGGTTCTGAGGCAGAGTGGCACATGGCAGAGGGCAAATTGTTCAGGGCAGCGGAGCACAGCAAAAACAACAAGAGCAAAAGGGAGGAATGGCAGGCAAGCAGCCTCTTCTCTTCCCTTACATTGTAAACAGCCTACCCCCACCCAGGGGGCATGCAGCTTTCACACAAGGTTCATGCCCTCCTCTTCCACACGCTCAGGATGTATACAAAGTAAGCACCCTGGCTTCCTGCTGAATCACTCAGCCAAACCTCTAGACTCCCCAAGTTGACACAATATATTAACCATAACACCTTCCTATACATGAATAAGCTCACTGAGAGAGAAATTACGGAAACATTACCTTTCATAATAGCATCCAAAAAATGAAATACTTAGGAATCAATCTAATGAAGGATGTAAAACATCCCTATGTTGAAAATTACAGTACTCGAGAAAGGAGATTGAAGCAGATATCAGAAAATGGAAAGATATCCCTTGCTTGTAGATAGGAAGAACCAATGTAGTGATAACTGTTTTACAGATTGAATGCAATTCCAATAGCATATCTTATAGAATTAGAGAAAACAATCCTAAAATTCATTTGGAACCAGAAGAGATCTAGAATACCAATGGCAATTCTGGGCAATAAAGGCAAGGCAGGGGGCATCACAATCCTTGACTTGAAATTATACTATAAAGCTAATGTGATATAAACAGCATAGTACTCGCAAAAAAACAGACCTAAAGACCAATGGAACACATCAGAAGATGCAGAAAGAACTCCAGACATACTTGGCCACCCTATCTTTGACAAAGGTGCCGAACACATTCACTGGAAGAAAAAGCCTCTTTAATAAATTGTGCTAGAAAAATTGGCTATGCACATGCCAAAAAATGACAATTAGAGGTTCCATTTGACCCAGCAATTTCCCTCCTTGGTATCTTCCCCAAACAGTTAAAACCATCATACATGCTTCCGCATCATACATATACCACCCATGTTTAGAGCAGCACAATTTGTAATAGCTAAATCTGGAAACAGCCCAGATCTCCATCAATGGATGAACGGATTAAGAAAATGTGGTTTTTTATACACAATAGAATATTACTCTGCCGATAAACTTGAGACATTTTAGGTAAATGCATGCACCTTGAGACCATACTTTTGAGTGAAATAAATCAGACACACATATTTATTGGATTGTTTCTCCTGTGTGAGAAATTGAAAATGTAAATAAGAACCAAAATGGAAGATAGATATTGGGAAGTAGGAAGAAAATGTTCAAATGGTAGGGGGAAGGGAAGGAAGGGAAAAGAAAAAAAGAGAACAGAAGGATAAAATGGAAACAAAGCTTCTGTAAATAAAGCGGCGAAGAAGGGTTAAAGGGAGGGGAAAGGAATGGGGAAAGAAGAATCAAGATATATTATGTACAAATTGCCTATGATGAATGCAATCATTACGTATGTCAAAAGAGTACCAATAAAATTAATTTTAAGAAACTGTAAAAGGAGATAAAGGGATCAAGTCAACAAGAGGAAATAACAATTATAAATATATATCCACCCAATTGCGTAAAGCAAACAGTGTACCTAGAGAGATAAGCTCCAATAGAACAACAGTTGGGAACTTCTGCACCCCACTTTCATCAATGGACAGATCAGTGAGAAAAAAAATCAGCAATGAGACATCAACGTCCAACTGAACTAATGACCCAGTGGACTAACAGACACCTACAGAACATTTCCTCCAAGACTCAGAGGACACTCATTATTCTCTCCAGTACAGATCAAATTATGGTATCAAGTTCTCTAATGTCCTATGTCACAGCACAGGGACTACAGTTCACAACAATTAATTATGTATTTTAGAAAAACTAGAAGAGAGGAGTTTGAAAGAAATGGTAAGTGCTTATGGAAATAGGAATGCTAGTTGTTCTGACTCAGTTATTACACATTGTGGGCATGTATCAAACCATCGCACTGTAATTCATACATACGTACAGTTATCCTAATTAAAGGGGAAAAAGACATCTAAAATGAAATTTATCTGAATTTCCTTTTATACTTATTAATGGATGATTTCCTTAAAAAAAAAAAGGATCAGCTAATTCCACATCACCCCTACCAAGTCATGGCAGGTAAGGGTTGTTAGCGGGCTTGTGCAGTCGCTATTGGTTCCTTCCTCCTCGCCAAAGAAGGTGAACAGTTCCCCTGACCAGCCTCCCCACAACTGAGACATTTGTGATTCACTGTGGCTGAAAAAGTCTGCATGGGGCTTCTGGGGACAATTTTTCTGATAAAAAGGACAGAAATGATGGCACCTGTCTTTAGGTTTTTCCTTTAGGATGCCAGAGATAAGGGCTCTGCTTCATGCAGTGCTTCACATTTAAATATAAAGAGCCTAGGATCAAGAAACTCAAGGGAAAGCCCAGAGAAGCTTAGGTCAGCCTCAAGTGTTTGGGCAAACCAGTAATCTTCAGCCTCCACCTATGTGGGGAAAATACTGTCTCTTGTTTGTCAGTTTCTTCTGATAAAAAATTCATTGACAAGCAATTTTCATAAGGATATTATTGTTAAACAAGTACAGATAAATTATTATTAAATACTCACTGTTCGGAGAGTTATTTCCAAAGAGCTTCTAACTTCTTATGCCGTAGAAAGCATGGCATAAAAAAGACCAATATTGGGCTGGGGATATAGCTCAGTGGAATAAGTGCCTGCCTGGGAAGTGCAAGGTCCTGAGTTCAATCCCTGGTACCACCAAAAAAAAAAAAAAAACAAAGACCAATGTTGTACGAAATGTATAGTAAAAAACAGGTGACTTCAAAAAGGAAACACAGTACTTCTTACTGTGGACATAGGTTCCACTTCTTGGTACACCTAGCAAACGCTACAACTATATACTGGTGGTTCCAAGTAACAGGTCAGGGACTCTGTTTAACACAACCACTGGGAAGTAGTGTGGTCAATAGTACCATGTTTATCCACTCCTGTATCTAACAGATATCTCCTCAGTGTTCACCAGAAGATACTGTTACAGGCACTAGCAAGTGGAACAGTACAACTGTAAGCAGGCAAAAATTTCTGCACTACTGGAGCTTGTATTACAATAAACAAGACAATCATTAAATAAGATCCATCTTGTTGAATGGTAGTAAGTACAGGGGAGAATAAAACTTAAGACCGAGGCGCCAATGCAGATTTTATTTTTCACTTTTTTTGGTATTGGGGATTGAATCCAGGCCCTTCACACTGAGCTACATCTCCATTCTCACTGTCTTTAAAAATATTTTCAGCAGGATCTTGCTAACTCACCCAGGCCAGGCTTGAACTCACCATCCTCCTGTCTCAGCCTCCCAGAGTGCTGGGATTACAGGCATGCGCCACTGTGTCCAGCTGACTTTAATCTTAAACAGAGTACTCAAAACAAGCATCTCACTGGGAAGATAATTGAGTAAAGTCCTGTCAAAATCTGGAGTGAAGACCTATGACTATCTAGGAACAAGAGTGAACATTAAGTGAAGACCTAAGTTTGATTGGAATGAGAGGAGAGACTAGTGAGAAGAGACACTGTAGGATAATAATGGGATCAGACCCTACAGGATCTTGACAACCACTGTCGGAGTTTGGCTTCTACTTTCAAAACCACCAGATGCTTCAGAACGAAGGAGGCCGAGATCTAACTTAACTTTGAAGGGAATCACTGTGTCCCCTCCCATTTGGAAGACCAGTTTAGAGGTTGCATAATAAAAGCAGGAGATGCACACCTGGAGCCAGGGTGATAACAGAAAGTAGCGTCAGAGATAAGACATATCTTAAAGATAGATGTTGCTGATAAATTGGGTAAGAGCTATGAGAAGCTCCAGGTTTACTCCAAGGTCTTTAGACCCAAGCAACTAGAAGGGTGGTGTCACCCCGAGACAGTGATAACCTGTGAAGAATCTGTTGGGGCAGGGGAGAACCAGGAGTTTTTAGAAATGTTACATTTACAACAGGAAAAATACCCAATATATGATTGAATTTGTGCATCTGGAGTTCAGAGGAGAGGTGTGGACTGGAGACATGAATTCTAAAGCTGTTAATATATGCACGTGTAAGGCCATGAGGCTGTAAACAAAGGGTTACAGGTCAGTCCTGGGCGCTCTGGGATAACTCAGGTAAATGACGAGTGTGGATGATATGACATCTCAAAATTTCGGTTAGATTCTTAATCCTTCTATCTTTACAGCCTGACATAGTGCCTGGAAAATTATGGATAATAATAAGCAAGAACATAATTTAATAAAACAAATTAACAAATGACTATGCTCTTCTAGGAAAAGTGCCAGGGATTGGAGAAATAGCAAGGACCAAATGAAAATTCCCAATACCTATATTCTGGTCAGCAGGCCCGGAGGATGGCTGACGGTAAAATCCAACATTCCCACCGAAACACTTCTCCCAGGAACGCTCCGTCCCAAAGGCTAAATAAATACAGAAACGAGGAATCGGGGTGTATCTACCAGCCTTGGGGCCAGCGTCCGTCAGCTGGAGTAGGTAATGCACACTGTGGCTTCCTGGGTGTCCACTCCAGACGCGCGGGAAGCTAGGGTGCTCCGCCCGGGAGAGAACAGGGCGTGAGGAACTGTGGCCTCGAGCCTCCCGCCTCGGCCCCGCTTCCACGGCCCGAAGCCTCACCCTGCAGTTCATCTCTGCAAACGGGTCAGCTGCTAAATGCGATTCAAACCAACCCGCTTCAAGGCGAGGTCGCTCCCGTGCGCAGGAGCGGCTGCAGCAAGGCATGCCGGGAAGTGCAGTTTCCGAACCCAGTAGGCCATCCGCCGCGGTGATCTCAGGCAGAAATCCTGCGGTGCTCACGGAATGCGCAGGCGTAGTGATGACGCCTCAATATACTGGGAGAAGGGCCCGCCGGGATATGTAGTTCCTCCTTCAACTCCGGTGGGCCGGTTGGGGTCCAGCTCGCCCCGGAATCCGCCCAAGTCTGCTAACTTCGGCAAAAGAAACCCGTGCAGCAGGCCAGAATCCAAGATTAGAACATGTTTCTAGTTGTGGAATAACTAAAGGATCAAGCAACTTCTGAACAATAGGAAAATAACAGATCTCATTAAGGAGCTTTAAAAATGGTAAAAACAGCTCAGACTGACTTCTTAAAGGAGAAGCCACCCTCTTCGTCCTCGTTCGTGATGGACAGAGAGTAAACCATGTAGAATCTGTTTCTCTTGGCTTTCATTTCTTTTTTTTTTTAATTTTATTATTTTTATTTTTATTTTAAAGACAAAAGAATGGAGACATATGAACCAGAAAAGCCATAAACAATACAGAAAATACAAAGTTATACAGATTATAGTAGGGAATTAGAACTGGGTGTTGTATTACATAGTTATCTTCACATTAGTTAACACAAAAGCATTAAAGGAGATACCAAATTATAGATAAGATAGTAGGGAATTTGCACTGGATGCTGTATAATATAAAGTTATCTTCACTTCTGCTAATACAAAAACGACTGAGGAAATACAGAATTATAGAGAACATAGAAGGGAATTAGCTCTGGATGCTGTCCTACATAATGTTACCTTCATCTTTGTTACTCAGTTACACAGATGATGGCCCTTTT